>OMOT01030746.1:0-10341 GCA_900312575.1 Acanthochaenus luetkenii | reverse complement strand
CTGCAACAACACATTTGTTATTGGTAATAAAACCATGAAATTGGAAGCGATTGTAGACCATGAAAGATCCAGGGTCCTCACCACCTACATTGCGATTTCTTGTGCTCAAGATCAGCCTCTTCATAAAGCACAGGCATTTAAACAATTCACAGTCATGTTGAAGACACGCAGAAAAAATTGGTCTCTGTTCTATACTTTTTATTATCAACATGAAATACAATACTTTTTCACTTACAATTTGCTCTGACCACTGTTTTTATTCACCACCATAATGTGTTATTAAGCAGATTAAATGTATGTATGTTACATGACACAAAAAGGCTGTGTATATACATTTAATTTTTTGGCTGGTAAAAAAAAAGTTTGTCGGGTAGAATTTTTTGTCTACCAGACATTTGGCTGGTGAGCTAAAAAGTTAACTTCGGACCCTGGTTATATGTCATAGACGAACGTGTTAGTCACTGATTCGCCTCGGAAGAGCGAGCTACGTTTCCCGAGCCTTCCCGATCATACTTAAACAAAACAAAACAGCGTTCATAATTATGTTTGACTTATGCCATGAAACAGATGTATTTATATAATGTTTCAATAAAGCTTTGATTGAGAAACAAATATGAATTTTGTATTTTCTAATAAGAAATATTCATACGTTTTTTGGTGTATCGTTATCGATTGATCGATTAGTCGTTCATTAACTTTGGCGACTATCGATCAAGGAAATTCCCTAGAATTTGCAACCCTATTTAGTATACATTAGGGCTGGGCGATATGGAAGAAAATATATATCATGATAGTCGTTGTTTTTCACTATCTGCTCAAGTATGTTAAATCCACCAATTGATGTTCATTACATTGAATTGCATGGTCATTTCAGTATCAAACCAAAACTATGTAACTCAAATTATATTTCCTAAAATATGGCATGTGATTTTTAGATTTATTTATGCTTGGTATCATTAATTTAGACAACAGAATGCGGTATCACAAGATCATAATTTCATCACAATATGACCCCATTTAAAGACTATACATATTCATATTGAATTATCGCCTGGCCTGGCAGCGGAAAACGTCAGAGCTGTATTGAGTCCACGGACAAGGAACTTAAATCCCCAATCCCTCAAAGTAGAAAACTGCTAGGCAGCTCCCAGTATTAGTTTCAGTAACTGAATGAGTGAAGCAGGGCATTGTAAATCAATGTTGTTAAGTCACAAAATGACCTTGAGCCAGCAAGCTATTCATATCCTAGCAAGGCCTTTTATTGGCACGTAATGAATATGATCTGGCAAATTGTTTCACATGGCTAGCTAGCCATTTCATTGTCCCCAAAACAATATTAGCCATATTTCACCAAACTGATCATAGGCTATGTCTGTTGCCAGGCATAATCATGAGTGGTATAACCACAGAATTTGAATTGGATAGAACGGACATCCCTATTCAAATCAACGTTCGAGCATGGTCGGAGTGGCGGCCATGGTACACATTAAAATGGCTGCTCCGAACATCA
Source organism: Acanthochaenus luetkenii (assembly GCA_900312575.1). Lineage (NCBI taxonomy): Eukaryota > Metazoa > Chordata > Actinopteri > Beryciformes > Stephanoberycidae > Acanthochaenus > Acanthochaenus luetkenii. The sequence continues at coordinate 8,831 of OMOT01030746.1, read as the reverse complement.
ACAAGTCACTGAAAGAGGCTGCTTATGGATGGTTGGACCGATTTGGGTTTAATCACTTTATATTACTTGTTGGTAAGTCGTCACATTTTATTACTTAAACCAGTGGTTCTCAATCCTGGTCCTCGAGTGCCACAGCCCTGCTGGTTTTCTATTTTACCTGGTAGTTGATTACATTCATGTTCTGGTGTTCAAGGTCTTATTCAACCCCTGATTACACCAGGTGAATGTAATTAACTAGCTGGTAAATGCCATAGGCGCCATTTTATGGTGTACTAGTCAAATGACTACTGCAAACAGTGGGATGTCCGTTCTATCCATTCATGTTTTGTGGGTATAACTGCTGGTTGAACTGGAAACAAGGAATACTTGATCGCTCATGTGATGTGAAAAGTTACGGCCCGTTACATAGGGAACACATGCGCTAATGCAAGTTCTCAACCAATGTACCGGTAAGCTGTCTGCTTACATAGTACATGCACGTTCAGCAGCTTCTGAAAGCCCTGTCTGGGGTAATACCCCATTCATCCACAAGGTGGAGCAAAGCCACTAGTCTGGAGCTTTGACATTTGAGTAGTGTTTTAAAAAAATGGTTACTATAGAAGAATGCGTATTTTATATATGTTCTCCATCGCCGCCAAAATAAAAAGTTGAAAAGAAGATGGCACGTGCGCCCTTTAAACAGGTCAAGAATACAAGATGCGTTATGTTATTCTCTTGTTTTGCCCATGTGAGACATCAATGAAGAAGGGCATTTCCAGTATTTTCGGGTGCCTGCTTCAAAAATTGACAGCCTCCTTCATTGTGTTGTGCGCCTGACTACCAAGAACCACAGCAGTGAGGTGGATGACTCACAGAGACTGGCCGTCACATTGAGGTACCTGAGCCACTGCCATTTTCGTGTTTTCACTGGAAATGACTCCTTCATTTGTCGGTATTTGAATATAGCGTCTCTAGCGGAAAAAGGTGTGAAATCGCTATATGTGCTAGTGTCGCATTACAAAATGTTGACTATACATTTGACTAGGCAGTAGGGAGTGTGTACACGTTGAACGTGTACACGAAAATGAAACACTATCCGTTTAGGATGGATGAAACAAAAAAATGTAAATGGTGCCTGCTGATTGGATGAGCAGATCTGGAACAACAGGAACCAATCAGTACAGGTGGGAGAGCCATCAGGAAGAACCAATCGTGTAGGCGGACCTGCACAGCAGATTCCTACAGATAGAAGTTGTTACAGATAATCTTGTAATGTTACAAAACTACCCTTTTTAGTTTAGCCACAGTGTGATACACTTTACAGCCTTACTGCCCAGACTTCCACTGTCACTATAGAAACTAACCCTTAAAATGCTATAGGCGCTATTTTATGGTGTGCTAGTCAAATGACCACGGTAAACAGTGGGATGTCCGTTCTAGCCAATTAAAATTCTATGATCCTACACAACATGCCACACTGTGAAGGACGTAGCGGCATCAAAATGAGTGGCGCGGCAGAAAATCTCAAGCTTTGAAGAATTTTACAAAACAATGACGACGGCAACACGATTGTGTCATTTTAAGTGTGAAAGGGAGGAGTACCGGCTCAATGAACAACCATCTGCAATTAAAACACGCGACCGCAGATTTAGAACAAAATGCCCCGGTGGGTAGTGCTTCTTCTACAAGGGCACTCCACAGAAAGCCGCAAAAATCACCCAGCTGATCGCGGAAATGATTGTGAAAGATACAAGACCATTAAGCAAAGTGGATGCGCCAGGCTTTAGGTCTCTGATGGAATTTGTTGAGCCGTCTTACTCAGTCCCAAGCCGGTGGACGATGCCACAGCGGATTCAACAAATGTATGATGCCTCACAGCAAGAAGGTCCTGGGTTCAAATCTCACCTGGCCCTTTCTGTGTGGAGTTTCCATGTTCTCCCCGTGTTCGCGTGGGTTTCTTCCGGGTGCTCCGGTTTCCTCCCACAGTCAAAGACATGCAAATAGATGTGTAGTGTAGTATATGATGTGATGTACTATGTATATGATGCAATGTAAAGCCCTTTGAGACATGCTTGTATAAAAGGGCTATATAAATAAAACACGATTGATTGATCAAGCAGTACGGACTGGAGGCCGGTGAATACAGGAGGAAAAACAAGGCCAGGTTCCCTTTTCTGGCAAAGCTGGTAAAGAAGCATCTTTGCACCCTAGTAACGTCTGTTCCCTCTGAGCGAGTTTTCTCCGGTGCCGGAGCTTCTGGTCAACAAGCTCAGAAACCGCTTGATGGCAGAAAATGTGGACATACTACTGTTTAAAAAAATAAGCAATCTCAAGTACACAGAGTTGTGAGTTGAAATATGCTATAGCCTAGTCCGGCCAAAGTCTAGCTTAAAGTCTAGTTTTCTAGTTTAAATAGTCTACAGAGTAACGTTAATGTACAGTAGTAACCTATATTTAATTCGACAGTAAGTATTATAATAGACGTATTATAATAATAGTAGCCTACCGTAGTCCTTAATTATCACAAGAGGCATCTCATATGACATAATCAGGACGCGGTTGAAGGTCTGTCACAATAACAAAAACACTGATTGGAAGGCTGTTTTATTACAATTTTATGACACTCGTTTATTTTATGAAGACATGTTGAATCAGTAAAGTATATTCTAACCTATATTTATCTCCTAACCTATATTTATCTCCTAACGTTAATCCTTCTTAATGGCTTGCCTACTTAATAGCAGCTTCCTGTGTTTCCGACCAGTCTCATTGGCCTCTATGGCTATGATGTCATGTTACAGTTAACCGCGGATACATGCCAAAATTCTACATGTAAACGTTTACACACAAAAATGCCAAAACCCCCATCCCTACTAGGCAGGAATGCGAGACATATCCTTTGCATAGCTCTTTATGTTGTTGCCTGCGCTGCTTGCATAGACTGTTACGGTTCTTAGTATAGAGAACCTCAGTGTATTGATAGTTTTATAATTGTGCTGTGTTGCTGCTTGTGTTAAGCTTTGACTCCACCCTGTGGAATTCCCCGGTAAAATACAGGCAACGTTTCTTGATTATCCCAAAAATGTTTTGTCATATGTGTACCTATTACACTGTACACTACGCCAAACAAAATTAATGGACACTCTGAAGTTGTTGTACATGCTCAGCTTCTTCTCAATTACAGACAGATCTAGTATGGGCAGAATAATGGAGACAGCAATGCACTGTCCTTCCGCAGTCAAGGGCTCTTTTGTGGTGATGGGGATTGTTTTTCGTAGTGTGGTTTGGGAAGGAAGATCCAGGAGAAGATGGTATTAAGCCTGTTAGAATTAGATGCACAGTACATCATGTATAGTGCGAGTTTGCAACTTTTCTTGTATGGTGCGAGTTTGCAACTTCTCTACTGCCAAAAAATGCAAGTGCCCTCATGATCTTACAGTCCACTTTTCATACCTGCTCTTCTGACTGGTTAAGATAATTTAACTTTCCCTGTTCTTCCTACAAGACATGATTATGGGCCATTTGCCATCCCTGCCAACATAAAGGCTTTCAAGGATCACCATCTCTTTTCTGATGAAAGCAGCATTTCCCAGGATAATAATTCACCAACTTCACAAGGCACAACTGTTCATCCAGTGGTTTGGAAAAACCTGACTATGACGTTTGTAATTTACAATGATTTTCTCAGTCACCAAAATTATATTATTTATAGGATCAGTGGTGGTGGTAAAACCATTACATAATTTACTCCAATGGGCTCATATCTGATGATAGCCAGATACTGTTTGTTCTTCTTATCCTGCTGTTCAAATCATCAGGTGACTGCTCACATGTTGAGTAGTAGGACGTTGTCACTCTGGATGATAATGCTCTCATCAGGAAAGTGGTAAGATTATCACTCAATTATGTTCATCTCAATAGCATTTAACTTTACCGGGGGATATGGGGATCCAAAAAAGTGCAGGAATGTACCGGGCCTAACTCATACCCACTAGAACCTGTTTAGTCTATAATCCTTAGAGCCACATCATACTACACCAATAATCTGCTTTAACATTAGTTTTTCAATTAGTATTGTAGTTGAATTCCTTTAGATTATTTCTAAACAATTGCACTCTCTTTGGGTGGATCTGTCTTGTCTAGCATCAGGATCAGGCTCCGATGATGAGGAGGAGGAAGAGGAGTCCAGCAGCCAAAGTGAAGGAGAGGAGCAAGAGGAGGAGTCTGGTTCAGGCTCAGGAAGGTCTGAGCAGAGTGCAGGTACAAATGTTTCAAACTGCTGTACTACTGTGACCCATGTCACTGCCTTTTCATTAAGTGCAATTCTATCACAGCAATACAGCTTAGGGATACACAATCTTTCTACCTTTCAGAGGATGTGAGTGAGGAGGAGCATTCGGAGGAAGAGTTTGAAGAGGAGAGGGAAAATGGAAATCACATTCCGACAGGTGGGCACTGCACTAGTGGTGTTATTATTATAAGGTATCATATGTGATCTCTGTGCACAGGGCTCGACATTGCATTTTGGTCGCTCCCGAAATGTAATTTGTGCGACCTCAAAATATAACTGGGAAATAATTGTTCTGGTGCAACTTTTTTTAAATGTATTATTTTTGTTCAGTCGACTGTCCCTTTCTCTGTACATGAATGAATGCCAGGGTGAATGAATGATGAATGAATGCGTTTATTGTCATTGATGACAGAACATACAATGAAATTAGGGGAACTACTCCTATAAGGTGCTACTACAGTCATTCATACTTCTGTACATAAACAATACAATTAGCAATACATAAAACTACAGTAGGCCTAAAGTAGAAAAAAAAAGAACATCATTACAGGATGCAATGTAACTATACTTTCTAAATCTAAACATTGTACATATTGCACAGTCTTCATAGAGTTTGTGTCCGTTTAAGGTGCTCACTGCTGTGGGGAAGGAGCTGCATTTGAATCTGTTTCAATCATCTGGTCTTGTGTGCCCTATATCGCTTCCCAGAGGGCAGCAGTTCAAACAGGTGGTGTCCTGGGTGGGTACAGTCCCTGGTGATGACTTGGCTGCTCGACAGTGGTTTGATGATTCTGCTTCGTTGATTGCCGTGATCTGATCTTAAAATTGGCATCATAACTCCTCTTGTTTGTTAACATGCCCAACTTTTGAGCCACTTTGTTCTAGCTGGTTGCTGTGTCTCCATCTCTCCAGGCGCCTGTCGCTGTGTGTGTGTTTTGCACCTGTGCTGGCTGATTGTGTGAGGGAGATAGAGAGAAAGACTGTGGCTTGCTTGGGGAACACTTATATTCTGCCACAATACGATATTTCAATTATTTTTGCTTCAGAACATCCTTCATCTGGTAAGGATAATTTTTGTCCTTCCTGTGTCGGCACAGTGTGAGAGGGCGTTCTCCACACAGAAGCGCGTGATGTCGGACATCAGATCTTCATTAAACGCCAACACAGTTAAAGATCTGATTCAAATCAGTGTATAGGGTCCTCCTCTGGAGACGTTCGATGCATCTGTCTCAGTGAAGCGATGTATGGAAAAGGGACAGGAGGCCAAATATTTAATCCTGGCCCCATGATATTGCGTAAAGCCCCAGTGGTGGCCTACCATGCGTTTTTAAGACTACCTTCACCGTTTTATGTTATATGTAAACCGTACTGTTATAGTGTCAATTTAGTCAATAAAAATATCTATTACATTTTGGTGGGTGCTCCTAAATTTCTACCGGTGCTCCTAACTTTTTGAAGTTGGCACTGGTGCTAAGTAAAAATAGGAAAATAGAAAAGTCATCCTAGGGCATCATTGCAAATTTCTGCTAATGATTAGAAAGTCCTGCAGCATGATTTTAGTTAAGTTATTCAGGGACTATTTTGGCTATATTTGGGAGTTGCATACCAATTTGTATGCAGGGTTCATTTGGAGATTATTTTAGATTGAAGAGCAGGGTCATCGTCATCATCATCTTTAACCGCTTATCCGAAGTCGGGTCGCGGAGGTAGCAGCTCCAGCAAGGGCCCCCAAACGTCCCTTTCCCTGGCCACATTAACCAGCTCTGACTGGGGGATCCCAAGGCGTTCCCAGGCCAGCGTGGAGATATAATCCCTCCACCTAGTCCTCGGTCTGCCCCGTGGTCTCTTCCCAGCTGGACGTGCCTGGAAAACCTCCCTAGGGAGGCGATCAGGTGGCATCCTTACAAGATGCCCGAACCACATCAACTGGCTCCTTTTGACACAAAGGAGCAGCGGCTCTACTCCAAGTCTCACGGATGACTGAGCTTCTCACCTTATCCCTAAGGGAGATGCCAGCCACCCTCCTGAGAAAACTCATCTCGGCCGCTTGCATCCGAGCAGGGTGAACAATCACATTGCTATCTTCAGAACATTGGGGCTTTTATTCATACCTCACCTCATAAAAATGAATGTTGATAAAATTCCTTGCCAAGAGTCTTGGCTTCAAGCTTCTTAGGCAGATTTTATGTGTGAACTGTGTGCGCGCGTTGCACCGTTTGTGTGAATGGGAGCTCAGAGAGGAAGCTGGGGATAAAGAGAATCTTAATTCGTAATTGTAATTTTGTTGTCCAACTAAAACGATAAATCCTTTTATTGTTGTTATGGTTATTTTGAGTCACTATTATTACTGACTAGGGTTATTGTTTTATGAGTGCTGATACTGACATTTTTGGAATGAAGCTGCCGATAGCTGATATATTGTGTTGCTATTCAGTATCTTTAAATATGACAATTTTCATGCCAAAGATTAAGTTTATTCATTGTTTCCTTTAATAATTTTCTCATCAGGGTGGTAAATCCTCTGAAGCAGCATTTAGACAATAGGACACTAAAATTATCCATTGAACTCAGGATAATAACATATTCATGCATACTTGTGTTGAATCTGATCAGAATGTTCCATTAGAGTCAATAACCAACAACCAGTGAAGTATTGATCTTAATCTATGCTACAATAAATATGTAATCAAACAAACTGCATCATGGTCATCATATGGGTAGGTGGTGGATGACATGGCTGGCTGATATCTGTTCTTTGATCAAAAGTACCAGCCTGTAATGTAACCCTATTACAAACGCTATACTGATGTCACTCTCTGACCCTCAGTGCCAGAGTCCCGTTTCGACCACGACACTGAGGAGAGCGGTGAAGATATGGAGATGGAGGAGATGGAGGAGGAGGAGGAGGCAGAGGAGGAGGCAGTGGAGGGCGACCCTACACCTCATTCTCAGACTCATTCTCGCTCCCCTACCCCTGAAGAAAACTACATCCCTGACTCCCCCCCCATTTCACCTGTGGAGCTAAAGAAGGAGCTGCCCAAATATCTGCCTGCTCTGCAGGTTAGTACCAACATAACACGCATATTCTGCACATCATGCACACGTCATAAATTCACTTACAGTATTTGTTGCCTTTATGTTCCCATATTTTGTTTATATACACTGCATATATCACTATCTTTAGAATTTGTCGCTTATTTTCTGTTTGCATGTTTCTCAGTGTTTGCTTGGGTTTCCTCCTGGTGCTCCAGTTTCCTCCCACAGTCCAAAGTAGGGATGTGCATTTGACCGGATTTCCCTGTTCGAGTACTCTCATGAAATCAGCAACGAGTACTCTATAACGATCCCTATTTCTGGGTCCAGGAAATTGGTACTCTAAATGATTGAGGAAAAATCGTTTTTAAAATGCTGTGGTGTCATGTTTCTAAAAGACGGAGACTTAATGCTACCAAATTTTGTCCAAACAATGTCTGATAGGCAATAGTCAAATAGGTAATTGATAGGCAATTGCTAAATGAAAGCCCTAAAAAAGGAAAGGGACCGTAGCATTACAATGCAACTGGAAAAATGATCCGCTCACTCCATGCCGCTGTGTCGAGTATCATATGAAACTAGACACAACCAAGCATGCCGAGCTAAACAAATCATGTCAGCCCCACAGCAAATACGCAGCCAAACAAACACATTTTACAGTCAACCTGGAACATTTTGTGTTTGTCTCATTCTTTCTTCAATTCCCAATGCAATTGTCATCAAAAGCAACTAATGTTGTTCATGCTTAATTCGCAAATGGTTAATCAGCTAACTGGTATGCTTATGATAGGTACATTTGTTGTTGTATAACTTACACTGCACGGTTGATCCACCAGTTTCCTATAAATATTTCCACACTTCACTCCACCATTGTGTGTGGCATGACGTCACGATGAGCTGTTTGATACATATTTTTTAAACTTTTCATTCTTACATTTCCACTTATTTCCACATAATTTGTCGTTGAAATGTTCGGATTGTCGGTTGTGTTATGTTTAATACTCCCCATTTTCCGTAGTCCTTTAAATTCACATTTTCTGGCTGTATACTATTACTATTTTACTACTTCAACAACCGTTTCTATGTGGGGATCGTTGAAGTTTCATCTTAACTTTTTCTGGTTATTGTCAGGGTGGGTCACTAGCCAAATGCTAGTAAATTGAGTAGTAGCTTTGGTTGGCAGATTTGTCTACTGCTCCAAGTAACCAATCAGGAGGTCCTTCTGTATTCAAAAAATCTGGTTGGCTGGTAAAATAGTGAAAAAACTGGTCAAAAGTTTACATACAATTGTAAAGAACATGAATGTCATGGCAGCTTTGAGTTTTCAATAATTTCTACAACTCTTATTTTTATGTGATGGAATGATTGGAACACATACTACTTTGTCACAAAAACATTCATGAATTTTGGTTATTTTATGAATACATTTTAAGTCCTCTGAAAATGTGACCAAATCTGCTGGGTCAATATTATACATACAGCAGTGGCGGGCCGTGCCCTCTCACAATGGGCCTTCAATACCCCCCCC
>OMOT01030741.1:2303-14582 GCA_900312575.1 Acanthochaenus luetkenii | reverse complement strand
GCACCCGGTGCTTTTTTCACTGAGGTTTTATGTCCCATTAGCAACACTAAATATGTCACTTACTAACATTAAAATTTAATGGTTAAAGACATTAACCAGACTGTGGAAAATCCGTGTTTATTAGCGTATCTGCAAACATTATATTGGCGATATGCAGAGATACGGCAACAGGCACGGGCCAATTGCATGTCAACCCAGTTTATGATGGATTGCGCATTGCACAGGGGAGGCTCGGCTCGTTGCTGCCGCACCTCGCGTTTCACCCCTGTATTTGAACAGGAAATGGAAATATGCAAATTCAGCGATTTTGACTATAAATGTTTTCGAAATTAGTCATACATAAATCAGTGGACAAATTTTAATATTCATTTTATGTTATCATTATTATTTTTACTTGTCATGATGACAAGTGAGGCTCTGCCTCACCTGCCACCCCTGACCGCACGTCCCTGCTTTATATGGGGTTCTATCAAGATCGCTTTCATATTTTATGGTTTTTACATAATCTATATGTGGTAATTACCAATAATACAGTCAAAATCACTTATTGAGACATCTGTTTTATTATGAACTCTGAGCAATGACAAATAAGGTAGAGAGATTCTCTGAAGTTGAGCCATCTGGATCAAAGTGGCTCCGTAGATCTTTTGCAAACTTCTGACACTCATTATGTTGTAAATAAGCACTAAAGCAGCAGTGTAACTGTCCACACAAGCTTGGCTCGGATTCTCCTCATCTGGGGACTTCTGCCTGCAATGGCAAATTATCACATCAGCTTAAGTTGTCTAAGCTATGTACAAACAGTATAAAGAAATAAAAGGGGCTTATCATGAATAGTAAAAGAATATATAGCATAAGCATAAGCAAAAAACCATTTAAATGAATGAATAGTTCTCTTTCAACACACAACACTTTTGCTGGACTCAAGCTTGAAGTGTGATGTTAGATTGAGCTCACCTTGTTTCTTAGATTTTCTCAATTTGAAGATCGAGTTCCTGGCTGTAATGGTACTCAAACATACTGGTGATCACAATTGGCCTCTGATTGGTTACGTCATGCCTACTTGGTGGAAGAGGAAATGTGTTGACCAAAATGTTGGTCTTACATGCTTGAAAACGTCAGACAGGCAGGTAGTATAGTGGTTATTAGCACATGTCCTCCAAACCAGCATAACCTGTGTGTGAGACACAGTTTAAAATCCCAAGTGAACAACTATTTTTCCTGATCTGTCTAGCATGACATATATAGCTATCTAGAGGCAAGTCCTGTATGAAGTATAATTTATATAAATATGCCTTAGTTGCTTTTAAAATGTGACGTAGGGGTGTTTGCGCTGTTAACAAAAAGGCTTTCCGAAAACATAGGTCAGGTGCATAGGACAAGCAAATGATCAATGGGTTAAAGAGAGTAGCCCGCACACTGACAACAAACAGAAGAGGCTCCTGCAAAAACAGGAAAAACATTTATTGACATAGTACCTAACTAGAACAGACAAAAAGGTGAACCTTTCGGTCGTGAGACCATCCTCAGCACCAAGCAAAGACTCATTATACAAAGACCTATTTATAGACTCATCAAAAATCAGTGTGAGCCAATCAAAGGTAAAGTCACATATTCATAATAGAGACAAGTACACACTAATTAGAGCAGAGGATGGGTGGGGAGTTTTTGTTCCAAAACAGTGAGGACCAGAAAGTCCGTTTTGAAAGGCTGGTCAAGTCATTGTTGAGTCATTGGTATTAATCAACAATCCTATCAACCCCCTGCTGATAAATTATGGTAATTTGTTCTATAGGGCAGTAAAAACGTATTGCACCTTTAAATAGTATTTAGAGTTTGTGACTTTTCACTCATAAGGCACTCGTGAGGCTGCACACATGTAATATCAATTAAGCCATACGTAGGAAAGCAATCAATACTGTTTGTAAAATCTGTAAGTAAAAATGTGCAAAGATAGATAGATAGATAGATAGATAGATATTCCAGTTTACTTTTTACATTTGATGCTACAATGACCTCATTTTCCAAAGCGGATCAATAAAGTGACTTCTTCTTACAAACCAGCATTAGGATGATAAAGTGTCTGAAAACACATCACTTTTAACATGAGGTGTGTGTTGATGATGTGTTGATGTTTGTCACAGGGAGTAGTACAATACTTCCGGCTACTGTATAATTATTAGGAATCAATTAGTTCTGTGCGGCCGTGGCAGGCCACTTGCCTCTGATTGCTAGTTGAAATGGGCTGTCACTTGGCTGTGGCTGAAGGGGGAGAAAGCACGCAGCCAGCAGCATGCAGCCATTAACGTAATGTAGTCACACCGCTGAAAGAGCCCCCACCTGTAGAAACTACTCAGTGGAGGGAGGACAGAAGAGTGGACAGGGGGATGATCGGAGGGGAGGTGACGATAAAACCTTCCCTGATTTTTAGCTTTAGATTTTAAGAAAGGAGCCCTGCCTGAAGACATCAAAAACCATGCTCATGTATATTTGTGTGTGTGTGTGAATGGAAGTGGAGAGACACACCGGATAATTCTGCTGGCAAGAAACAGACAGTCCCTTGATGCGCACATCAAAGAAGCATCCAGACATCCTCCTCAGGGTCCTCCCCCTTACAGACGTGCGAGAACAGACCTCGTTCCCCGCCATCGAACCGATGCCTAATGAGGTTGTAGGACTTCAAACGAAGCTCTGACTCAGCCCTTCTCCCGCAAAGACAACGAATGATGCATTAAAGATGAGCATTGTCTTATACCTGCCTCTGTCCTCCATTGGCATGTCCCAGCTAATTCAAAGCTCTGCGTTCAGAACCTTTGGCCCGACTCTTTGTTTAATTGATTCCTGAGAGCGGTTGATTCTGAATCCGTCCACCGGGCTGATAAACATGGACGCCCTCGACCAACTGTGCCCCTCTGGTAAATATGCTCGGGCATTATATAACAGGGAAAAGTTGCAGTACAAACATAAACACTAGAGAGACGCAGAACGTTGCTACATCGATTTAGGTTATCTCACTTCTCATTATGTGTTGTTGAACCTTGGCCAGGAGCCCTGGACTGTGCTTCCCCTCTGGCTAGCGGACATTTAAGGTTTTCAAGGCAGGGGGTTTAAAGGTGCTCTGAGAAATCCATGACATTATCACATAAATAAATGTCCATTTTGCTACTCTCTGTCACCAATTGATATGACACAACAGTGATTCAACCTATAGCCAGCTCATGAAAGCCATTGCCTCTGCTGTTAAACACCCGGTGTCTGGTAGGCGCACATGAAGTGATTTACATCACCGGAAGCAGCAGCAGCGGTTTGTTTGGAATGAATAGAAGTGGGTAATTAGCAGTGATAGCCACCATGGCTGAACAGACAAAGAAAAGAGCGCCACCTGCAGAAACTCAATATAAAGTAAAAAATTTAAAAAATACATCACACTGTTGACCTCTGGGAAGTGCAGCGCAATAACAACAGAGCAATGAGCGCTTAGCACCAAAGATGTCGCCTGACTCTCACATAAATGATGACTTTAACAAAGCAAGTTGACTCATAACCCATTGTTATTTGTCAGAGAAGGAGGGTTGGCCCCATTTATAATTTAGCTTCACTTTGATTTAGATTTTATGTATTGTTGTTGTTGTTGTTGTTTTCAAGGGCATTTTGACAGGAGGTGTGTGAGAGAGGGGAGGGTGTAACTCTACCACCTCCCTGACCCACAGTTTTCAAGTCAATCTGGACATTTGCACCAGTGACCTGACAGTCACAACAACCCATTTCTCTATGCAAAGTCTATTAGATGCGGTTTGGGACTTGGTTGCATCATCTGTTGATGTCTCGCTCAGGCAATAAACTTATGACACACTGATCTACTTCCGCTGTGCGTCATCAAAACCCACTAGCAATTACTTGACAGCTGTAGGCATCGGGGCTGCACCGATGACACATTACGAGCAGTCGATGTCATATCCCCCTTTTAAAAAATGTTGTTCCCTGTCCCGCTTGTCTTGTCTTGTCGTCATTTAGGAATACTGCTGAATAATTCACTGGAAGGCAGTCTGAGTTATCGGAAAGGGAATATTATTTTCTCAAGCCGATGCCCTGACGGAGAGACAAAGACATCAGTTCAATGACACAGAAGATTCCAACCCGCAATATAAATATTCATAAAGACTGGGCGATATTGGCATTTCTTTCTTCAAAAAGGTAATCCGTCCAGTATTTCGCTTGAGAAACGATATAAATGATGCCTCAGGGGTGTCTGAGGCTCACACAACACACACACACACACGTCGAGGTTACTGGTACAGGCGTAGGTGTTCATGTTTTCCAATGAGAAATAATAAATAAAGCAGGGGATTTCAATTAGCTTTGAGGCCTTTAATTACACAGATGCCGCAGACTCAATCTTCCTGGAGGAATTGATAACGGACCAATTTACTCATGCTGCAAAGATGGTGTGACTGGAGTCAAACCCTAACGAGACGTGCTCATTTATCAGGAGCACTTCAGTTAATTTGTCTGTTTGAAGTTTAGTTAAAAGGGAACTATGTAGGAAATATGCACTTGATTCAAATACATGTCATTTTTATCTCATCTGAGCAATAATTATAATATAATCATACATATTGTGTATCATACTGTATATATTCTGGCACACTCGGGGGTGGAATGAGAAGGGCGGTCCACACACAGAATGACCGAGCACAGTATTTTATTCACTGTCTCTGGGAGAAAATGGGTTAGTCAGTTACGGGCAATGTCACTTAAGGGGTCGTCGTTGTCCAGTCCAGGTGCCGGTACACGGGGAAGGCTCTCGTACAATCCGGGGGTCAAGGAAGGAGAAGGGTTCTCACACAGAAGTGGGTCGTTCCCAAACAGGGCTCTCAGACACTCAGTCATCCACGTTCTCGGCAGTCTCTTTCCACTCTCTCTCTTTCCTCCTCTCACCTTCCTCTGCTTTCTCTCCCTCTAAGGCATGCCGCCCCGTGATCTGATTGGCCCTGCCTGCTCTCTCTAATCGCCTCAGCTGCCTCTCATCTGACGCTGATTGGGGTGGACGGCACACACCGCCCCTCCTTCACAATTCCCCTCCTAAAGTCTCTCCATCTGCCACAATATATATATATATTGATTATATATTGATCATATGCAGTGTACGTACATCACCACCAAGGAATTAGTTTTATTGTACCGAAAATAAATTGGGACTATGGGCCGGATCTACTAACGGTTTGCATGTGTAAAAACGTGTGCAAACTCATAGCACACGCAAATAAACGTACAAACTGATCTACTAACAGCACTGAGGACTGCGTCTTTCAAATGTGCAAAATAACACGCCTTATCCAGTTACTACTTTTGCCTCAATGAATATGCAAGATGGGGCGTTTACACGCTATTTTGCACAATACTGGGAGGAGAAAATGTCAATAGATTCATGTAGCACACTGTGATCTATCAAACCTGAGCGCAATTTAGTTGACGGAGATTGCAGATGCATAAAGAAATCATTTATTGAAAAAAGATGAATGAAATCACTATTAAAATACTAAACATATTATTACCCAACGAAATACTCAGTCTCAATCATTTCTAATTGTGTTAAGCCCCGAAAAATCATTCTGAAAAACATTACTGCAGTCACAAAACAATGTGTATTGTATTGTATTGCTATAGTGCGATGTCATATCTTGTATATGACAATACAATAATTCATGCAAACTTTGAAGTTCTGTGAAGCAATTATTATTCTTTGTATTTGCAAGCACTGCTTCATTTAGTAAACTCTACAATAAAGTGAAGACTTTATTAGTTACATGTAACATGTGAGTGAACATCTTTAGTGGACACACACAACGTGACAGGATCTCTGAGGACTCCTCGTGGAACCCTTGAAAAACCTTTGATGGAGCCAATGGGGCATTGTTGCTTGCTACATAATGCATCTGTGGAAGTCTTTATAATCAAGGCGAATGCGATCAACAGCAATCAGAGCCAACAATTCAAGGCTGTCATCAGATTCTAACATCTGTGCACAGACATGATTGCATATATGTGATGTATGGGAAGGCATTTTCAAGCATACATGGATTTCTTTTTCAGAAACGTCTCGGAAATAAGCTTCTATACTATATATACTGATTGCACGTGTGCAGTATCTATTAGTCTGTTTACATGTTGGCTTGTGTGTTTCGGTGATGTTTGAAGCATATCGTTTACAGCAATGCTTGATGGTGCATGATCAGGCAGGATGGCACAGACAGCCACATAATACCCAGCACCAATCCGCTGGGTCACACAGAGGTGAGGGATATCACATTATGGTGGGTCTGCAGATACAAACATCCTTCCACCTGACCTCTGTCCACCTTAAACCTGTGGCCAGCACATTGGGTCAATTTTCACTATGGAGAGATTAGTTGGCCAGAGAGGGTGCACTGTACTGTACTGGGGGAGTCGGAGAGGATTGAATGGCCTCTACACTGTCACCATCCTCCGACTATGTTCTCTGGTTTCACCCCCAACTGTCTATGAATCTTTGGGTCCCAGTGGGGTCTGGTGAGTGAGAATGGAGGTCTGAAGCCTGTGTTCTTTTTGTCGTCTATCATCGGCTTCCCCACACGCAGCGCCGTCATATCAAATGGCAGACTGGTGCCTGGCTGTTAGATGCAACCTTGACTATAGTAGGCCCTCAGCAAACGGCCATTTTCTATCCCCATTCAAAACAAATGGCTCTCAACCATCTTCACCATTCTGTAATTCTTCTCTGTCGTGCACTTATATGTGAGGTCTTGTTGTATTTGTCAGTGTGTCTTTGCATCAAGACAAATTCCTGTATATTTATTGTACTTGGCGAATTAACTGATTCCGATTCTTATTCTTCCACTCGCTTCTGTATCTACTTTTGCCAGCAGACTATTTAAAGTCAGTACGCATTTGTCTTTCATAAACTAATTTCATGACACCAGTCGTGAGTCAGTCAATGTTGCATTATCCACCTCTAGTGACATAGAGTGAACTATAAGGCAGCTAATATTGAATATACAGCATACATTTGCAATATAACGTCAATACCAGTAATGAGATATTATATGAGCAGTGTCTATGTGAATCCAGGTCTCGCTTCAATCGTTCTGTGACATTTACCGGACTTTTCAAAGCTCTGGCGCCTCACCTTTGTCCCCACACATAACAGTTTCGTAGCCATATTCACAGGGCCGGCCCCAGGGTTTTGGTGGCCCTAAACAAGACATTTGTGGCCCAATAAATCTAAGAAAATTACACACTCCCAGCTGACTGGATGCACAAATGTCCTTACTTACAGCAGTCATCACATAGCAAAGCTTATGCTGATGAAACTGTAGCCCCTTTCATACCAAAGCAATGACCTGGGTAAAAGGTAAAAGTGGTGGTGTGAAAGGGTTTAAACGGGTAATCTTACTCAGTAATGCTGCCTTGGAATAGACATGGGTGACTGTGCAGGGTGAAGCAGACCTTTTCACATGGTGGTGAACGGCGTCTACCTGGTTCATTGGTGTTTAGGTATTTTGATGCCTCTGCTTCTATCACATAAGAACACACAGAAAACAAGCTGGTAGGTTAACATGGCACGGAGAAACAGGTCTCAACGTCACACTTTAAGCACACAAACAAACGAGAACAAAGTGGATTTTGCCAATGTATAAAATAACAAAACCCGACTGCGTTTTTTGGAACAGAAAATTTCAACTTCGTGTTCTATTTGAATTAGGAATAAGAGCCGAGACCGAATCACTGTGTTTGTCATTGCGCGTGTAAGAAATGACCTGATTGGTCCAAATGTCCATTCCTAAGACAATAACAAACACAGCGATTCTGTCTCGGAAGCTACCCACCGGATCTTCTTTCTAATTCAAATAGTAAAATCAACATAAAGTTGACTTATTTTTTAGGGTTTTGTTATTCTATACATTGTCAGAATCCGCTTTGTTCATGTTGGTTTGTGTGCTAAAAGTGTGACTTTGAGGCCTGTTTCTCTGTGCCATGTAAGTCTATGGGGAGAGAAATAAACACTATCTTGGATTATCAAGTTTTAATCAACGGAGCAAATATTGAAGATATCTCACCAATATTTGGAGTCACATCACGGCAAGATAACATACTCAACCCAAACCTCTACCAAACTTTAATGATGCTTTAAGAAGAGACGTATCTGTCCCTTTTTTCTTTGTTTGCTTGTTTCTTTTTCTACATTTATCTTTCATCCCTCCTCCCCCTTCTCTCTCTCTCTCTTTTTCGCTCTGTCCTTGGTTTACCAGGACCATTACATTTGTATTGAAACGCATTTCAAAAGTTGTTATAGTCTGATAACTATTCCAAGCTAACTCAGAGGGATACAACTGTTGACAACTGTCTTGTGCAGTGCAGCACAGTGTAATATATTGAGAGAAAACAATATATCATGCAATGTTAGCTAGTTAACTGTAAGCCTATCCTGTCAACTAGGACCAAGGAACAACTAAGGCTCGCTAACCCGAAAAACCATCTAATAGTACTAGTGCATGCATTTTGTCCTAGCTTGGTCGCAGACTGTGGCTGCTGCCTGTTATATTGACCTTTATCGGCAGCTTTTTTCTCTTCTTCTAGTTTTAGTTTCTTCCGACCCTCAGCCCTAGATCTTTTCTTTCTTTTACGAGGCATTGTTTTTCATCCTTAACTATCCTGTGTCCCCACCCTGGTCCGAGCATCTATTTGACATTAATTGGACTGAGAGAGAGAGGCTGTGTGTGTATGGTGGGTGTAGCAGCATGCTGTGTGTACCGCGGCAGGTTCAGACTCTCCTGCTTTTCTGTCACTGATAGAGCTTAGAGCCTACTGCAAGAAATAACCTATAGTCTGGTAATGTGATGAGCAAAATCCTTTAATTACGTGGCCCCATGATGGACCACGGACAACGTGCGCATAAACTGTTGCCTGGGGGCCGGGTCTGAGGGGTGCGCATGATTGGAGTGAGTGAAAAACTCCACCTCCACAATGTTGTAACTAAGAGAATCGCTGGACAAAATATTTCTTTTGTGCGCTGACTGTGTGACCTAGACAGTGCATACCATAAATCCCCATAGCACTGTGCATGGCAACAACAAAAAAGCATCACACGCAAACAAACAAAGAGGCTGCTCCTCCTGAGCACCTAATGACAGACCGCTGTTCACATCGAATCACATCAGTAATAATGATAATACATTTTATTTGGAGGCGCCTTTCAAGACACCCAAGGTCACCTTACAGGGCATAAAACAAAACAGTCAAAATGTGAAAAACAGTGGTCTTGAAAAAAAATCTCAATAAAATAAAGTGTCAGTTCAAACAAATAACAGATTTTGTTGATTTCTAATTAAATTAACTAGCCACACCCCAAAAAGCGTGTCCTTTGTAACAGCAGACAAACACCTAGGTTAGAAACATGAAAGATTTTTCCCAATACTACTAATACTACTAAATTATATTTTGCGTCGGGGTCTCGATTCACCCTGTCAGGGCTTATTTTGCAATAAAAACAAGCTTGCTGTACATTATGTTCCATTGAACTGAAAGAAACTGCAAGGCAGTACTGAATTAGACCCTATATTTCTGTACTTCTAACTAAGTAAAATGCAGTTCCCCGTAACCAAAGAATATTGGTACATGCCCTTCAGAGTGACGGCTTTTATCTGAGAGATAGAGGAATAATCATTTGGGTTGTGGAAAGTAGCACATTACGAAACATTTGAAGGAGATTGGCATTGATGTGCCATTTTCAAGAATACGTCAATCAGGGCAAAGTGTGTGAGAGAGGATCCTTGTGTCAGTGGAGATAGCGGTGCTGAATGTGTGGCGTCTCCTCAGCCTAATCCTGTTTGTCACACAGTCAACACCAGACAGAGGCCTGGAGCAGTAGCACATAGAGGAGGAGGTGAAGAAAGAGGGTGAAGTTCTGGAGAAAGAGGAGGCAGCACAATAGGAGGAGGTGGGAAAAAGTGGAGGCAAAGTCTTACAAAGCTGGTTTGGGAATGATAGCATCAATGCCACTTGACAACAGAAAGTCCAGACCTCAGCCATTTTCCCCCTGTGTATTTGGAAAATGTCACTCAGCTACAAGTGCTGGCAAAGCCTCGTTCACGCAACAAAATGCAGCGTTTAGCTAGCTAGCCTGGCTAACAGTGCAGCTATAGCAAGCTAGCACAGTTACAATGATTTCAAAACACATTGTGCAAAATACTTAAAATGGATATTGAAAATGCCTTTGTGAGCTTTTTCGTGCCAGCTTTTCACAGGTTGAATTATGTTGGCCCATGCATAACACACATGTTCTAGACTAAATAGGACATAGACTCTCTGGTAATGATGTTTTGGGCGTGGCTCAAAGAAGTTGTCATGATCTACACCTGAAAAGCCAGCTCCTTATTCTCCTTTTCAGGCAGAAAAGTAATGCCAAAGAATTCTGTCTTGATTAGCAGGTTTAGGGCAAGATTTAGAGCCTTTATTCCCTTTGGGCCACCCATGTCAATGTTTAAACATATAGACCAATCCCAATTTAGGATTAAGCCTGGCCCAAAAGGATTTTCATGATCAAAAAAGTATGAAAACCCATTGGTACCAGGTTGAATCCTACGTTGGGGGACAGTTCTTGACATTGGGTTCATTAACATGTTGCAGCACCAGAGGTAACAAAGCATTCCCAGTTTGTCATCAAAATGTAAACCAAACCTGTTCAAAAAATTGGTTCGTTCCCAATGTGCACATCACTAACCACAAATAAGGAGCTATGATATATCGTATATCATTTTTTGGGGGGGTAACTATAAAAGGACATTTACCCAGTATGTCTTTATTATCTTGTAGGTGTAAGCCGCAAAAGGTCATTTTTTCAGTGCCAGTATATTGTAATAGTGCCTTTCTAATGGAACTAGATGTCTAGGCCAACTGAGGTTTGACAGGGGAATTTGATATCAATTTGAAGTACAGCAGCATTTCATCAATGTTTCAGTGTTCAAGCTTGCAGCAAAGCAATCATGAGCAATTGGAGCAATAAAACGCTGCCAGTAGTGTTTCAGGAGGTGGCCTTCCAGGCAAATCTCTACATCTCATTTTAACACAACAGGTAGAACTGTGATTACTGGAATTGCAGGACAGTAAGTAATTTTTTCAGTTTCAGATGAACATACATTATACAAATCTATTGTAAAGGTGCAAAAAAACAGATTTTATATTGCCACAATTTTTCAGGGGCATGTTTGGTTAGTAATGGAATACTTGTAACGGTGTTACATATTCTTTCTTTTTTTACTGTATTCCATTACATTCGCTAAAACATAGAATGTGAAAAGTTAGAGGATTACCTCACAGCAATAATAGTGAAAGCAAGAAACTCAGAAGGACATTTAAATAGTGGCAAGTGTTCTATGTCTTTATCAAATGTGGCACAAATACAAATGTGTGATTGTATGCAAACCTGAAATAAATGTACTGAACTTTATCATTTGTCTCTATTTCTTGTTTTTATATGTCAAAATGGTAAGTAGTCTGAAAGTACATTTTTAAAGTAACCTTTTTAAAGGTGTGGCATTTTGGACCTCACAAAAAATGTTGGCCTGGCTACAGAACCTGGATGCAATATTATTTTTACCACTTCTACATTTGAGGTTGCAAATACGTTTGTGTGTAAATCACACGCTGTGCAATGATGATGATGATGTGTGTGTGCACGCGAGCGTGTGTGTGCATGTGTGCATGAGCATAGGACATCAATCCAATTAACTTGATGAGGTGAACCCCCAGTTGTTTATGAATCAGGCTATCTCACCGTGACAGGAAAGGAAATTGAAGGTGACACTGACGGTTTCTTGCAGTGTGTATTTCAGAGTGAGGTGAGGGGACGTCGTCAGGAACGTCCTTGTATAATAAGCAGGAGATACATACAAACAGCTTCATTCTCATGCCAGATAGAGACGCCAGCACCTTAACACCATGACATCGCCCAGCAGTGAGGTGAGGAGACAGGCTGACCGGGTTCTGGACAGTTGACGCTGACAAGTCCTCTAAAGGCTCATGTCCGCGGGCAACAAGGGAAGGTGCCCCACTGTATTTAGAGAGCATCTGCAGGGACAAATACTGCAAAGCGAGGTATGCTTCTTTTACATGTGTGGATGCATGCATGTCGGCGTGTGTGTGTGTGTCCGCGCGCACCTGAAGGAAGAGGTGTGTGTTGTACTCTTCTTTGAGTTCAAGCCTTTTGCAAAACAGTGAAACCCCCGAGATGTCAATCAGAGA
>OMOT01030740.1:18208-34319 GCA_900312575.1 Acanthochaenus luetkenii | reverse complement strand
TCACTGTCTCCCCTTGCTAATAAGCAGTGCTCTCTTCCTCATGCATGAGGGAGTTGCGATCGCTCCCCTCCCTCACTCAGACAGATAGCAGGGGAGATGGATGTGTCAGTCAGTTGGCGCCGTCTCATTTAAGTCAGGTGCTCTGTGTACTTCAGGTGGTTTAGGGGCCTGCTGGCCAGTAAACCACATACGGCCCATTTTTGAAAAGTATCCAATTTGTCTGGGGAAAGAAGAACCGAACTCGTTTTGCTTAGTTGTTTTCCAGCTGTTTTTTTTTTTTTTTACCGATACTTCCTAGACGTTTGCCTTTATTCCCATTTACAATTCAGCACTGCAAAAATACGTCGTGTTTCCTGTAGCAATGGGTGGCAAGGCTGTTTTCTTCAGTTCCCCGCTGCCAAGACGAGTAGCCGCCCCTACCCGATAGAAATTGGAACAGTCAGTTCAGTACATCTCTCCATCTGCCTCGGTGCAGTGTCACGTCAATGAATAACAAGCACCCGGGCCACAATCTCCAATTATGCAAATCGTTTGTGGGATCTAGATATAGGGTTGTTTGTGGCAGATCTAAATGCAGATGCACTGATGGTTTAGTGCTCTATCACGTTACAGTCATGACTGTGTCAAAGACGCTCTGCTCGACCACATCTGTAAGCTGCCAGTATGTATTCTACACCGCAGTAATGCTATTAAAGAAGTACAGAGGTCTGAGAAACATAATCTTTTGCCTAGTAAGACTATTCATTTCCTATTACATGAGCCATGATTTTCTGTATGATGGCAATGTGGCACTGATAGACGGTGGCATGTTTTGCAAGCACGGGATCCTTCCATAGATGCCATTTGAATGCCATGCAGCTCTGTATTGTCCATCCATCCATCCATCTATCCATCCAGCTGTCCTTCATTTTGAGTAGTAGTTTTTGTTGAGACTCTAATGGTTTCATTCAATTTTCTGTCAGCTAAAGACCAGAAAATGCCTGTTAGGGAAATGGCTGTTGGCTCATTTGTACCAGCACTGAAAGCTATGGGCTTAGTCACAATAGCATAGGACAAACAAGCCCATTTAGCTATCACCACCAATACTGTATTAAGATTTTGGGCACATGGAATTATTGTATGATTTCATTTTATATCTATATCTGCCTAGCCAGAAGTCAGGGCATTTACACCCTGTTTCAAAAGTAATCTACATGCAGATAAGGTTCCCCCTCCACTCAGACACGTGCCATTCAGTGGGGCAATTAGCCATTATACTGTATATCTGTCTCAAATCAAGTTTCTCACATGCAAATTGTAGTAATTTACCAGGCTGTGCAGTTTGTGGCAGGTCAAACCAGATTCCTCTGAGAATCTGGTAAACAACAAAAAAATGTCAAGATGACCTTAGAAAAAGGTGCTTTTGTTAGTGATACACACTGGAATATTTGTGTTCGTTAATGAGCAACTTGTTTTCAGTGAGTAACTCTGCCTGCAAGGAATCGTATGCTGAAAAAGAGCAACAGAAGCAGTTAGATGACAGTGGATTGTCTCGGCCTCACTGAAGTGCTTATATTCTTGTTCCTCTCACGAGGGTCCTCTGTACCATGGGCAACCTTATTTTCAAGTACGTTTTCTCGTCTCTCGACTGGTGCTTCACTTTCAATCTCTGCAACATAATGATTGAGTGGCGCTTGTGACCCCTCCCGACCAGTCAAAATCTCAAAACATATAATATACAACTAGAGCGAAATACAACATTTCGCCAATCCTCCCGTTTTTTGGCAATGTCAAATTGATGACGTCAAAATTGATTCTCACTCCGGCTCGACAAAGGGGTTTCCAGCGCTCTCTATTCAGGTCAGAGCTCTGCTGCAATCACCGCCAGAGTGATGACCTGATCCCACTTAATACTGCCTTGCTTGAAGTGCCCCGTGGATCTGCACCAAAGGGAGACGGGTGCTAGAGACGGTGTGAACCGAGTGAAGAGCACTGTGAGCGAGACGCATAGTTGATGTTTTACCCCCTTGCTCTTTTTTCATCTCCCCATCTCTTTTTTATCCTAACATCTGGGTCACAGTAACAGCAGCTCCACTTCCTTTGTAGTCGGTCTTATTGGCGAGTGTTGCATCCTGACACGGTTATTTGTGGAGTTTTCCATTATCACTTACTAAACTGTTGGCTTCTGATCAAATTGGCGCGCCCAGCTGAGGCACGAACTTCAGCACTGTTTTCCTGAACATTTCCAGACATATTGCTCGTCGTAATAACTAATAGTCACCATCAAATTGATTAAATGTGTTCAGCAATTTACCTCTACACTGAGGATTTTAAAGTCCAAGGTTCAGAAAAGATTGTGAGAATGTGCCTTTGCGTTCACGTTTTTATTTGCTCCCGTTGAAACATTAAAGGGACGGTTTGGGACATGCCTCAGCAGCGCTACACCCGTATTTGTGCGTGTACTAAAAAAGGAGCGCATTACACTTGGCTGGCTACTAAGCCAATTCACAAATTCCCTCTTTGTTCTCCAAAGGTTCAAAGAGAGACTTGTTTTCATGGATGCAAGAAAACATAGTAGGAAATGTGACAAAACATGTGATGCACACGGTACAAGAAGATATTTGTAAACTCTTAAAAAATGCTGTCAGACGTTAATTAATATATATTCAATATAATTTTTTGTTTTAATACAGTATATATATATATTTTTGCATTATATAACAACCTTGATTAGTTCAGATTAATTTAGCATCAAAGCTAATAAGAATGCATACTTGGGACAGTAAGAGTTTACTTACTGCTCCAAATGTACTGTAGATATGAGGACAGATTTCATCACAATGTGCCTGCTGTTCTCCGACTACTCTTCCATCGTCTTTACCCAGTGAGGCGGCTCGTTTCAAAACCACTTGGAAGTCAGTCACACTCGCCTAATTGAAACTCTTTTGAGTTTATGAATAAGAAAACGCTCGAGTGTCCCTGATGACAGAATGTCTTTAATGGCATGTCGAGCGAGTCTCTGGCCGGCCAGTTACATAGCACCTCACTGCAGGTGTGATTCATAGAGGGGGGTGGGGTGATGTGAATAGCAGGCGACAGCTTGTAAGTGACCGTCGGCTAGCGGGCGTGGGCGTGGTGGCACGGTGTTTCAGGGACATGACGAGCGAGGAGCGTTGCACATCACTGTGCATGTTGAAACTGACATGGTAATAGGATTCCAGCGGCTTTCAAGACAACCTGCTTCTGGTGTAATGAGGCAGGTGCGAGTTTGTCTAAACACCATCGTGGGAGAAGTGACTAACAATACCTCACAATAACTCGGGCTGTTGCTGTCGGTTGCGCTCAAAGCCTCCCAGCGTTTCGAGCGATGTAAATTATCCAACCAAAGGATTAAAGCTGATAGAAGACGCGCAAGCGAGTTCAATTCTGATCAGGTCACCGTGAAAAAGAGCACTGGTTAGTGCGTGGACAGAGCAATGTGACTTATACAGCTAGAATAACTCATTAATTCTGTGAATGTGAAATGCAGAATGAAAAAGACGCTGAACAGATCTCAGTGAAGTCGGATTAGAAGCCGTGAGAGAGACGGATGTGGTGAAGCAGTGATCTGGTGCTAACAGCTGTTCAGAGCGGGGACTTGGCAGGTACAGATCAGGAGGGAGCTCGCTAGCAACTCTCTCCTCCTCCCATCCTCCTCCCGTCCTCCTCCCCTCCTCCCTCTGCTAGCGATGGCCTCATTTATCTCTCCCACCCCCCTTCCACCCCAGACATCGTCGTCCAACACGCCTTTACCTGTCGCCGTCGAGCCGCAACAACTCTCGTCACTTTTGTTTCGTATTCCATCGGTTTGTGTCCTGCCAACGTTGTGATCGTCCACTCCGAAGGCCCCGCCGCCTCCCGTCTCGCCTGTCACCAAGAGTCCGGACGTCTTAATGACGCACCGACAGGATCGACAGAATCGACTGTATTAGTCATTCATGTTCCCTCCGCTAAATACCTGTGTGCCGCCCCGAGCAGATACTGTCCTTCTCCTGAAATGTGCCTTCAAATAGAATGTCATATCTCTGCGCCTCAGCCATGTTTCGCCATTGCTGGGAGTGATGAGAGGGAATCAGACACGGGCATTCGTTCTCCATCTGACGGACGCCTCCCTTCAGAGTGTCTCATTAGTCAAATGCATCTCTATCCCATCTACATACGGCTCACATTGTCGACTGTGCATCCTTTTTGAGGATGACCCACTCCCCTTTCATTCAAAACCCACTTAATTACCATAGATAGTCGTCGCGTAAATATGCGGATGCCAATATTTCACATAGTACATAGAAATTTACTCTCAAACAATCAAGAGAATGCCGCCTGGGTTCATAATGATTCGCTTTTCTAAGGCTGAACAGATAGTCATCTTCCATTTAATTTTAGATGTTCATCTTTTCAGGGAATTTGTGACTGAAAAATGTAATTAATTCACTTCTACTCTGTGTCATTCCGGACGGCTGCTTTCTTTCATCTTTGTGACATCTCCAGACTCCGCCCATCTCCGTCCCAATCCAGCACTGGAATCCTGGTCCACTCGATTACTGTAATGCTCTCCTAACTGGCTTTCCCACCAAACTCCTCAACAGAATCTACTCACCTTCAAAGCCCTCCATAATCTAGTCCCCCATCTACATCACTGACCTCCTCCAGGAGTGCACCCCTCCCGCACCCTCCGCTCATCCTCTGTTGGACTCCTATCCATCCTCAGCACCATGGGTGCTCCAGCTTTCAGCTGCTCGGCTCCCAGGCTCTGGAACTCCCTGACCCCCTCACATCCGACAGTCCGATTCCATAACAACATTCAAAACCCAGCTCAAAACCCACCGTTTCAAATTGGCATAGTCACTTTTACTGTACCCTGTGTTTTTTCAAGACCACTGTTTTTAATTTTGACTTCCAATCCTGAAGTACCCATCATCTCAAATCTTCTCACATTGGACATCAATCGCCTACCTCCCTTGCTCAATAGTACTTGCTGATAAAAGCACAGAGCATCACCATTTGGACTGCCCATGCCGATAACGGAGCTTTCGGTCTGACAATCGAGCCAAGCAGGTGTTAGGCGGAGTGTCGGGGGAATAGAGCAGCTCAACAGCACATTGGAGGATCAGAGGAGGCTTCAGATGCACCTGGTCACGTGCCAAGGCCTCCCTCCCCACACAATCTGGCCCGTTCTGTTCCCACTCAGTGGCAGACGCGCCTCCACTGGCAGTTCTGATGGAGGCTAAGCTCCGTTCTGGTGACAAATGCAAAGATCATTCGCTCCTACCCACACAAGCGTTTAATCATGATACACTGCTACTGCTGCTGCGCACACCTCAGAAATTATATTGTGTAAAGTCCCTTTACTTTTTTAAACTCTGTTAGAAGGGTTTTCACTGGTTTGTAAAAAGGGTGGTAATTTCATTAGCAGGGTGGTTTTTGTCTTGTTAAGGGGGTTGGTAGTCTTGCCTGGCAACCATTGTCGGCAAAAAATAAGTGAGTAAGGAAAAAACGTACCGTAAGCCACTTTTATAAGCCACGGCATGGCATTTTTGGGGTTCACATGTTTACTGCCATTAGAAAACAGGGAGCACCGAATTAATAGGCATGGAAATCCCATGTTAATATTTCAATACATGTGCATTGTATGCAGGCCTTAAGCTGACAATTTCCATTTACCATTCACTGAATAAATGGACTGCATAAATATTGACACTCACATTGCTATACTTGGCTATGTGGAGTGGTTCTGCACTGGATTTGGAGATGGACAATTTATCGAAACATTGTCTATTATGTTATAGTCTTTCACGATTGCTTTTCATCATATGCAACGATACTTCTCTAGGGTGTATGTCTACTGCTTAATAGTGCCTGCTCTCAAATATGTAGACATAGTTATGACATTTTCCCAGCAAACGCCTGTAGTGTAGATTTATCTCTGTGCCTGTTTGTAGGGAAGGTATCGACAGAATCAAAGTTAGCCTGACCGTTGGGAATACGCGCGTCCCACAGGGTCTGGGAGCTGAAATAAGATGGATACAGCTGAGTGAGCCTTGATGGGAAAAAATAATAGAGAAACAGGTCAGAGAGATGGGGCTTGGACCCTGGGGACGCCTGGAGATGGGAGAGGAACACAAGGCCTCATTTACCAGAGTCAGTCCTTCAAAGAGTGAGCAGTCAGCTAGTGACAATATAGAGGAAGAAGAGACTCCGAAATTGGAAGTCAAAATTCACAAAGGGTTTCAATGAGTATGAGCTCGCACTCCCCAGCATGAATAGGACATATTTGCCTGGGGTGTCCTGGTGCAATGCGTACCGTGTCACTGTGATGTCCTGGGTTCGAATCCAGTCTGGGATCTTTGCTGCTTGTCACCCCCCTCGCTCACCTATCATGTCTTCCTCTACTGTGAACCATCTAATATGGAAGAAATGCCATAAAAACTAATAAAATAAGAATGCATTTGCTTGCGCTTTACTGAACACTCAATAAATGGTGACTGCGTTGCATGTGCAGTGAGAATGTTATGCTTGTTCTGGCATTGCATAGGCTTGAGTTCAGGCACATGTAGATTTATGACTTTGAAATGGTGCAACTGGACGAATATGACATTCTTGGGTTACAGCATAAAAGAGTAGAAGCAAATGATTTTTTTTCCTTCAATAGATAGATATTCATTTAGGATTGGGCAAAAGGAATTCCTTAAAATCTCTCAATTTCAAATTTGTTATTCACCATCACCAGAATGAAATCTGGAAATGTAGTATTATATTGTACATGCTTTGTATTATAGAGGTTTTGTACTATAGAGGCGTAAGTTGACTTGCTTGCAAACACATTCAGTTTGAAAATTCTTAAGATCACAATCATCCAGCCCGGCCCTGAAAACACCCCCCTCTCCCATATCGTCCTTTGTCCCCTAAATCACAACCTTCCTTTCTCATATCTTCCTCCTCAATTCGAACTGAAAACAGTCCTGTCGTGTTTAACAAATAAAAAATACAAGTCCAGGGTTCTGGGTGATGTGGCTTTGACCCTTGCACTCCTTACAACGTGCTTGTGCCAATATGCATAAAGCAGATGCTAATTGCTACGTTTTGCTTTTGAAAATGAACTGAGCCATTTGCTATTGGAACACAATGTTAGCAAATGTTATTTTACAACAGCTAACCGGCACATTATTATCGGTTAGTTATGTGTTACTTAATCCTTAATCTGACCAATTTTGTCTCTGCAACCGACATTGGCAAGATGTAATGATCCATTTTCTTTTAGTTTACGAGGAAACCCTGTTAGTGTGCACCCTATATTATTTGTCACGTCTGTCTTTGCCCATCTTGTGAGTCCTTGTGGAACCGATAAAGCTGTGGGACTTCAAGGACCATCAAAGTGAAGCCCAGTAACTGGGCCCTGGTGTTTTCGACTGAGCCGAAACCATTACCGTAAAATGGCACAGTGATGTAGGTTACTGAAAAATGTCACAGCCTAAAACAGCCTTGATTTACCAGGGGTGGATGTATTCTGCCGTATTCACTTTGTGCTCATATTTTATATATATATGTATTTTCTTGATTTATGAATTTTTCTCTTAGGAGTTTGTTGCTGTTTTTGTGGCCGTTGTTCAACATGCTTTGCATATGAACGTGTCTGAATAGCTATTGATGAGCCTAATTCTGGTGTTGAACTAAATAGCAGCTTTCACAAATGCCATTCTTCAATGTCTTGATAGTGCCCATTCACAGCGAAGACACGGCTTCTGTTTGAAAATGAATCAGTGTGTATACAGAGATGAGTCTTGGATGAGGCGTTGGATGAGGACACGAAACCGCCAAGCTGTTCCTTACTGAAACATCTGAAGCAGCCATGACTGCTCAGAGCAGCAGTTCTCAGTTGAATCCTTTTAGAGATAGATATCGCAAAATGTTACTCTTTGTACTTGAAGCGAGACACACAGGGCAATGGAACAGTGCTGTACGGTAATAATCATCCATGGTCAGTACAGTCAGTGTCCTCCGACCGTTCCTCTCTTTGCCAGGGCGATGACTCATTCAGTTGTTCCCAGGACACGTAGACAAAACTCCTCCGATTTGATTATCGTTCTCATCCTCGTAGCGATGTGAGCCACAGCGCAATTACTCGTCGGGAACTGTAATCACACCGAGTCTAAGCGTGCATTTAATTACTGGAGCATTAACCAAAAAAAAATATCGCTCTTGAACACCAGTCACACAGAATGAGATTTGGCGAGGGGACTCTGAGATGATTACTGCCTGTAAATCTAGCCATAAAATTGGGGGGCCATTATGTCTGGTACTCAAATGGCTTGTTCAACAAAAACTGTAATCGCGTGCATAATTCTACACAGTTCATTAAGATGTGAGCGGTGCTTTTCAGAATGAAGGGGATTCATATAGTGCAGATCGAATATTCACAACATTTGGACTATTTTAGACATCACGCTGTTAGGAATAAGCCGAATTGAGTATCACGCACCAAACCCTCTCTGCATATAAGTTTCCCCGCTGCCTCTTTGTTGCTGCTCTGTTTCGGGCCCCTCTCTGTTTTTCCTCACCCTCTCTTAGCAACGATAATGTGTGACAACACACAGCGCAGGGGGCCACACAGCGGGCGGCTGCTGGGAACCTTGCTGTCGCTCAAGCGACCGGCCCCCAGGCAACCGCTGACCTCCTGACACACGCGCACGCTCATACATACTAACCACCTAGCGTGTCAGCCGACCCAGGCAGCTTGTCCGACGTGCTGAGGCGACAACAAGGGTGGCTGACAAGTGGCGGAGAGGACGGCAGCCTCCGGGTTTGTTGTCTTGCGGTGTGCCTATGTCACCACATGAGGTGTCGAGAGGGAGAGCTGACGTATAGACAACGAGTGAGCTCATAAGCCCGGGGAGTTCAGTCTTACTCATGAGCGGACTGCGGACATGCAGGCCGGTTTCAACCAAAGAGTACGCTCTCTCTATTTGTACGAGTCATGTGACCCGCGCTAATGTTGAATGGGATGCAGCGGCCCTGTTTGGCAGATTTGTTCACGTCATGTGCCTTTGCAGAAATAAACACATCCGGTTTTAAGTCACGCGTCAGCTTTTGCGAATGTTGATCCCGGAATTAAAAGCGAGGCCAATCTCATCTGCTGTTTCAAGATTACGCTCATGGTGTTTATGTCATGTTGGATAGTAGAGGCGAAGATGGGAGAGAGAGGAGGTGGTGTGCACCACAGACTGTTGTATTTGAACCCACGGTGTTGCACTTGCGTGGTTGCCGAGCCACCTGGGTGCATTTGCTCGTTAACATTGAATGAAGTGAACATCAGAATATATCACAGATTCATTCTCTCGCTCGGCTTTTTTGGCAGAACTAAAATGAGACTGTGAGCGCCCGGACTATAAATAACAGCCCTGCAGAAGGAACAAAAAAAACAAAAAAACAAAGACTCTTCCAGCTACACGAATAGACGATGATAAGTCCACCGGCAGCCCTTTGTCTTCTGTCGAAATTGGTGTTGAAGCCTCCTTCTCTTTCTTATCACACTTGGCAGTTTGCGCTGTTTATATGCAGTTACACATTGAGTGCCCTTCTACCTGACAGCCAGACAGTTCGTAAGCAGCGAGCGTATATTTCAAGAGAGGGTGCCCTTCCTCCAGCTCCGAGGCTTAATGTCAAGGGGGTGCATGCCACAGTATACCCCGGAGATCGCCTTTGCTTTTAATCAGAGGCAAATGTGGCCACTGATTGATTGCGTGCATCGTGTTCTCGGTAGACGTGCGACGTCTATCAGAGTTGACGGCGGAGGCTGTGAGCTGGGCGCAGTCCTTAAGGGAAAATGTGTCTCCCATAAATCCTTTGTTAAATGAGCACCTCAACAATCAGGGGATTATTGTCATTTTTGTTTCATTTTATTTTATAATGAAGGTCATTGATAGTCCAAGTGCCTCATAGGAAGTATAAAATGTATTATTGAATTACTGCCATAGGGTCATTTTTATGTATGAATTGGAATTATGCCTTTAGATAAGGACACATTAGGCTCCCTAGTCATAGCCATAGCGCACACCTGTGACAGGTAGTCGACTAGAGTGACACCCCCAGCGACTCCGTTTTATCGCTCTTAACAGCTCCTGTGACTCTTAGTCAGTCATAGGGGCGGGCTCTTGTGACCACAGCAGTCAACAGCCAATGAGGTCTCAAGCGGAAGTGCAAAACGCAAAGCAGGAAGTCTTAAAAATATGTCTCCCTCACCTCTAATTCCCGCTGAAGAGTAGTCAGCCCATCATTTTCGCGACCAAACTGTCATCACTGCAATTAGTTGGTTGTTCACTTTGGCTCATTTGCAAGCGCATAGCGCAAAGTCATGTTTTAACAGAGGGACCAGAGTAGCGTTCCACTTTTTTGGGGGTGAAACAGGGAGAATAAAAAAAAAAAAAAGGTTCACCAAGCTCCTTTCCTCTCCACAGGTCAAGGCACTGTAAAACCTTTATTTAGGACTAAAACCGCACCGTCTGGCCAAGGGTTGTGCACTGAATATGATATCTCCCCCAAAAGAGGTTCTATTTTGAGATGCATTTCCCCACATCCTCTTGGCAGTGCTCATTACACCAGTATGTACTACAGAGAAAGATGAAAAGATGAACACGCATGATAAAAATACATGGTAGAAAGAAAGAAAGAAAGAAAATTGATAATTTAGACCTATATTATGTAACATAACATACATCTTTAGTTGCAGGCAAAAATTACAAGGTAAACACATAATTTACAATTAAGTAATTGGATTACGAAAGATGGATGTAAATGTCATAATGATGCTATTCAGATCACAGCCTGCAAATTGGAAGAAATCGAATAAATGATGTTACCCTTTTTTATTTATGTATGTATTGCATTATGAAAGTAATATTCCTAACCCTGGTCGTCATGATACCAGTCAGCTTGTTTAAAAAACAACAACACTTATATCAGCACCGCATGGAGACACACAGTGGGCGAGAATTATGATAATACCCGAGGTGTAATCATACTGTGTTCCTGACAAATAATGGTGACAGGAGGAGACAGTAATCCCTCCTTGTCCCTGCTGCAATTTTTGACCGTAATCTCAGATGAATGTCCAGGAAATGTCCTCGCTAGGTGACTGCACACTGGGGCAGATGTTGGCGCTTGTTAAGTCCTGTTTTGGGCTGTAGCGCGAGCAGAGGGATGTTCTCTCACATTCTCTGGTGTTACCCGGTTCCTCTATTGAACCGACCTTTTCAAATCTGATGACCCGAGGGAACAAAGTGCCAAAAGGCTTCCTTGTCAAAGATAGAAAGCGTATGTCTTCTGTCTATTATTTAATCTATGTTTTGAAGCTTGCCTGCGGGGGCATGCTTCTAGGAATAGGCTTTGCAGTTTGGAATCGCCCTTTTCTGACCATTTCGTTAGCAGCAAGATGCAACGGGAGCTCGCCGTTTCAAACGACAGCTGACTCCGGAGCCAATATTGTCTGCTGGTCCAATTATTTTAGGTATGTAAGAGACAAATTATATATAGGCCCAAAATTGCTGAACCTATCCTTTAACAAAAGAATATGCTCACTTACAACAGAGTGATTAAACACAATTACAAAAGCCTACAGTACATCTAGCAACCATTTGAACGATAAAGTCCAACAAACAATATACACCTCGCTACGATAACTTTGACTATAAAAAACATACATCAAAACAAACTAGTATTGTAGAATTAATTCACTTTCCCTGTCAAGAAACAACAAATACTTTCAGTTCAATAGGGACTTCCAGTGAATCTGCCAGCCAGTTTACACACAGATCAACACGGACCTCAACAAAATGGTCAGAAAAGGGATTTATTTCGCTCTAACCCATAACAACAAATTAAATAAAAACTAGTATTTGATCAGTACAGCTAATGAAAAGCAATATTGCATTGTTTACCCATATGCTCCAATGTGGCGAGCTTGTAACTAGCGCTCTGCTAATCTCCACTTGCTTACATGTAGACTTCAATACTGAGTAGTGTCTCTTTTTGCCTTTTATGTTTCTTACAGTACTATTCAGACCATTGTCTCTGGAGGCCTTGAAGTATCGGCATGTTTTTGATATAAGCTCTAAAGAGAGAATTATTGTAGTCTTTATGCTGTGAAGTGCTTTGAGTTATTGAGAAAGTGGTAAATGTATTATTATTATTATTATTATTATTGGTGTTATTATTATTATTATTATTATTCAATTGTATTATTATCGTTATTATTATTATTGTTATCAGCATCATTATCATTATTCTTATTATTGAGTTGTGCAAGCACTGAAACAGTTAATTCCTCTCTTGCAAGGCCTTGAACAATAACTTAATGCACTCCAGGCTGCTTCACATCCCTCTATCGTATCATTTTTCACCTAGCACCTCAGCTCTCGGAAGATCAACTGAGAGGGATCAGCCCTATCGATTCCTTTCCTCTACACCAATTTGGATCTATAAGGACCCCTGCATTATAAACCGCTAACCCCATTTCCAGTGCTGCTGCACCTCGTCATGATCCCACTCGTCATTTGAAGTTGCATACCGGATTATGTTGATGGTATCGATTTGCCTCACAAATAGCTCCATGCTCATGCAAGGCGGCGGCCTTTTGGAAGTGTATTTTAAGCAATGCCACACCCAAAGATGTACTCCTTCCCATCCATTTCTAATTAAGGGTAGAAATATGGTAAAAAGGCTTATGATGTCTAAGTTTAGCCTTGGCTGCGGCACATTTAATTTAGTCGCTCTCTTCCAAGTCGTCTTCATCAACACCCAGATCTGTTCCCCGCGTGCACATTCTGGCAGATGATTCATTGGCATGTTGAAAAAGCAGTTGGAAGTCTGGGAGATTGTTAAAACCTGCGGGGGGAAAAATGGAGCACGCCATACATCAAAGAGGCCGAGGTGCCTCAATGATGCGCTCGCTGGCATGATCAAAACAGCATGCTCAAAATGCAAAATCTCTCTCTCCGATGGAAAAGGAGCATTAAAACAAACAACAATCAGGGAAGAAAGGAAGGAAGAAGCTGAACACTGTGGAGTGGAGCACCTTCAAAGGGAATATGAATATCCCTGAGTGCCATTAAATAACGACCCTGTAGCCTGACGGAATCAACCTCCATCTCGTCTGCTTACTGGGAGGAAGAAGAAAAAAAAGACAAACCATTTACAGTATGATCAGATATCATAACAACGAGATGAGAGAGGAAGCAATTATTTGTACTGCTCGTTGACACTGGCATCAGATACTCACAATACTGGTTTGGTGTCAGATGCCTCAGATCCCCTGAATACATTCTCCTTTTCACCTGCGGCATTTCCAGGTCTTCATCATGCAAGGCTGCGCAGGGTTAACGCCACCGGGAGGTGCCGACGTGCTCCCACAAAAGAGCTGTGCAAGGCAAATAATTGTCTTAAGGTGAATAACAATTCCATGTTATCCCGGCAAGTTTTTTTCAATGCAAACCTAATGTGGTTTATTTCTCCGACCTATGTTTCATTCATGAGACGCTCACATGAAGCCTGTTACTCTCGGTTTATATTCATGGCTTATGCAAAGAAATGTGAGGGGAAAAGGGATTTAGCAGAATACACAAGGAAATGAACAGGGGTTGCAGGGGCATACCGAGACGCTTATAACGCGGAGCGGTGCGAGGACTCTCCCGTGAGTGAGTTTTGGGGATTTTATGAATGAAATCCCTCCTTATCTATTCTGCTCGGGCTGCCGATCGGCGAACGCTGCCCGAAGCGAGGCCCTCTCCGCGGTGTGCGAAGATTCAAGCGTGCTTGCAAATGAGCCTGCTTTTTCGATCTAAATAGGGCAGAGATGTGCAAAGCCACAGGTAAAGCGCTTTAGAATGGCCTGAGCTGGTCATTACTTGGCGGTTGCACACGGTATCGCCTCGGGCTAGTAACCGAACAAGGCAGCCGTGACATTGAGACAAAGAGGGTGTGTTTCTCAGCACCACTAGGCCATGCTGGGTCTGTCTGTGACCCATGTTCGTGTTGGACAGACGCCGTGTACCAAGGCGAAGGAACTGTCTCGCAGGTCGTAGATACATTTCAACAACTACTACTACGAATACTATTACTAGGCTTGATTGGTTTGGGTTATATTCAGTGCTCTCCTGTTCATTATGGACATTTCTCTTGTTAGCGATTTCTTTTTTCCCAGGACGTATCAGTTACTTTGTCTTGAGAAGTGCGTGGGAGAGAGGATACGAGTCGTGAACTTGTACGGCGCTTGTTGATACCGCTCTTTTTTCGATACAACTTGACCCTAGGTCGCCCGTGTGTGCATCATTTTTTACCATTTGTATTTTTCATCATCTTTACCCGCGTGCGATACATTCTGAAATGACAGTACGTTTGAGCTAATCTCAATCTAATCTGCCTTATCAGCGGCGCCTTTACACTTGAGCGTGCGGTATAATTAGCACCTTACAGGCATGATAGGATTAGTGGTTGCACAAATTAGTTGCGGCCCCAAATCGTTGGATTAACTCTTTCTCTGACGGGTGAAAACACGAGCACAAAAATGTCTGAAGGATTCTTTTTGAATGACAATGATTTTTGAATTACGGCCTGGTTTTACCTCCGCTGACTTAATGGCTTGAAACACAGAGTGAGCTTTTGATTCCATTCGTCAGCGCTCACTAAGACGCACCAAGGCCTAATCCTGTTCACACACGATAAAAAAACTGCCTGGTGTTTTGGGGTATTTGATCTGGTTTCTGCCTCGTTTTGACACCCTCATCCACCCAGCGCGTGACTCCCCCTCTTTGGGAGAGAAAAAAAGGGTCAATTGAAGAAAATGAAGAAAATTGCAATTTAAATATTCATAAGGCTCTTTGTCTTTGCCCTCCCATCAGTGTCGGAGAGGGATCACGCTATTCCGCCGTGGATTTTGGCAATTACCTCTCATTGTCACCTCCCCATGTCCAAAGTCACCCCAGTGCTCTTGAGAGGCACACGCAACCTTAACATAATTGTAAGGTTAGAAGAGGATGCCAGCAGATTGGATACCGCCGAATCTGACATCATTTCGCCGCTGATGAATAGGAGCACACCCCTACATTGTTCTACCGGGGATTCATCCTAACGCCATGGCTGTGCGGTCGGGAAAAATATTACATTGTATAATTGCAAAATGAACCGCGGTGAACGCCAAGCAAAGGGGTCTAGGTATGGGAGACAAGAAGATTATTATCTTTTAAACGCACTCCCCCTACTTATTTTGCGTTTAGTCTGTTTGTTAGTCCCAAAATTGTGGCTTTCGGGCCAATTTCTGGTTTGGTCTTAAAACTCTGTCACACTATCATTCCCATATGGACCAATAGGGAGCCTGCCTCCCAGTGTCTTTGTTCTCCGAGTGCCAATTATGCCATCCAACTGAATTATGCCCTTGAGTGGTGTTATTAGCAGTTGTTGAGGGATCCAAACATTTGTATTAATTTAGGCTTGTTCAGCGGAGTAATTGAATGACCCGCACAGTCTAATTAACATGTGGATACAGACACAATGCGTAACGAATGTAAAATCTCATTAGCGCCATTCGTTGCGAATATTGGCCAATTTAGCAGCACCGGCCCAGTTTTGTTTGTCTCTGTAGATCAACAAAACTCATCTTGATATCAATGCCATTGAGTTGGGCATGAGAGAACCACTGCGCACATCTTGCGCGGTCCCACTACTCGACTCAGGTGTTAGTCGGGGGCCCAGTTTCAAGTTGTTTCCGCCAAGAAGAGTATTGGATTTAATGAAGCCATGAATCAAAGACCCACCAGCTCATCCCGGTTAATTTATTCCCCAGTACTCCCGATTCTGCATGCTACTGGTCCACTGAGGTTTCAGAGCGCTTCTGCCTCCATACATAACTAGCAGGCCATAAATCACACCTGCTCTTATGTAACCTTAGTATGAATATCAATGGTGACAGATTGTAGCCACCCTTTATGCAAAGCTTTCAACAACATGCTCAGTTGGGTTTTACATATAGGTGACGCAGTACCTGAACACATTTCCGGCCTTTCGCCGATTTTCTATCCTCCTTTCCCTCTCTCGCTCATGCTCTCTC
>OMOT01030728.1:0-37964 GCA_900312575.1 Acanthochaenus luetkenii | reverse complement strand
ATTGTATTGAGTGGTAGAAGTAAAGAGATGTTAACATATGAACTACTTAAGACACCACCGACAGACTGTCAGATTCACACACACTGTACCTGAGGCATGAGGGTGGGGGGGCAGTGGGATCAAACCATTGTGTCAAAATCTTTAGAAACGTAAGAACGCGCTGTTAGGTTTCTATAATCATCACAAGTGCTGTCATTGTGTGTTATTAATATTATTTAAATGACAGTTATGTTTACAGTGATATATTGGGGGGGGAGAAATAACATTTGTCCCAGGATGGGGTGGGGGGGTGTCGTGTCCCCCCCGGAATTTCGACCTATGACTGTACCGTGTGTGTGTGTGTGCGGGTGTGTAAGAGCGGAGTAAAGCCCCGCCCCTCGCGCAGAAAGAGAGAGAGAGACGTTTAATTCCTCGAAAAACACATTTGCCACAATATAAATCTCACTCCATAATATTTCGAGTACCTACCGATAGAAGAACCGATAGCAAAACCGATAACGTCGGATCTTATTGATACTCCGGTTTTTACTAATTTAGAACCGGTTCCCGTTTAGAACCGGGTTTCGGGGGGCATCCCTATACATGATATCCACATCATAGCATGTTATGTGAAACAGGTGAATTGCACGCGTGTACAATTAAGTTGATTTCTCAATCAAACAATGGTGGTGCTGCACATCAGTCCATTTCAGATCAGGAAAGTCTTGTCACCCATGTTATCATGTAATATAAATGTTATACTGTGGATGTGATACTGTTGTGTGGGCGGCAGGAGCTTAGGAGGTACAGTTCCCGCCCAGCAACCTCAAGGTTGAAGGTTCGAGTCCAGCTCCTCCCGGGGAAATAATCTGTCGTAGTGTCCTTGAGCAAGACGCCTAACCCCAAATTGCCCCCGTTGAGAAGGTTGGCGCCTTGCATGGCTGCGTCCGCCAACGGTATGATGATATGTACTGTAAGTCGCTTTGGATAAAAGCGTCTGCTAAATTCCGTAATGTAATCTAATGTAATGTAATATTGTACTTGTTTGTCTTATAGATGCTGAGCAAACCTGAAAATTGCTGTGGGTTGAAAGAGAGTGAAGTGCTTTCACTACTCAATGATGTTGGTATGCACAGTGTTTTACTATATGCAACTTGTTCATTCATGGACTGTTCTCCTTAGTGCCATATCATACAATCCATTCAACTGGTTTGTCTTGTAGGATCTGGCATCCAATATTTGCATGAAAACAAGATCATACACAGAGACCTTAAACCAGAGAACATAGTGCTACAAGATCTCAGTGGAAAGGTAAACTACATTTGCATATTTTGTTTGTGTGCCTGTTCTGTAAGAGTTGTACATTTTGAAGAAAAATGTTTTACATATACATGTATTTCTTCAGCTTGTTCACAAAATCATTGACTTGGGCTATGCTAAAGACTTGGACCAAGGCAGTCTTTGTACCTCCTTTGTTGGCACTCTCCAGTACCTGGTAAGCACATCAGCAAACACTCACTATTTCAATATGTACAAAATATTAGGAACTATTCCCTAAAATTATGTTGCGTTACCTTTGCATAATCTATGTCTCATTCCCCTCATTGCTTAACAATCCTCTGGAACTTGTTTCCTGCCTTTTATCTACGTCTCCCCTTCACACGTGATGTGGAATTCATCTGAAAAATGGATGAATCAAGCTTTAACCTGATTCAAGATTCTAATGCACCACTTGTTTTCTCCAGGCACCTGAGCTATTTGAGAATAAGCCATACACTGTTACTGTGGACTACTGGAGTTTTGGCACAATGGTATTTGAATGCAGTTGTGGTTTCCGGCCCTTCCTGCACAACCTGCAACCTGTGCAGTGGTAGGTTGATGAGATCAATGGAATATTGTGGCATTTAAATGTTCTGTATGATTCATTTCACCAGACAGTTGTCAATTGGTGGATACTAGGGCTGCTATATTAATTATTAACGTTTGTATTATTATTATTATTATTATATTTAACATTGAAATAGTTTTATATTGTGTTAGACACTCACCAACGGCTAGTTGAAGGCGGTGGCCAAAGCACTGTAGCCGTGTCCAGTCATTCAGTACCAGTGCACTGTCGTTAGTCGCATTATCTGTGGTTACTCAGACATGGTGATCTTCCGGTAATCCTCATGACTGGAGCGCTTCCATTAGACCGTTGGCTATCATCGGTCCTCTGGGAAACAGGACATCTGTCAACATCAACTAGACATGTTTGATTAAGTGTATTGTCAAGCTCATGTACGGCTGTGTTTTTCGGCTCGTCCACACACGTTGTTGCAGCATAATATGATACAATGCGAAGCTCCTCGTCTACTTTGGCTCGGTAATCTCCATTACGCGTGGTAACCAGTTCTCTGAAGCCCTTCCTCGCAACGGTGAATATCGGCCGGGACCATGTCTTTGCGTCGTAACGGCACTCGTGATTTATTGATGTCTTTGTGACGTTCCGTCTTACAAAATATTATTTTAGTTCCTCATCTTGTCTTGGTTGGGCTGAGGTCTGTTCTGAGTCAGAGTCTTGGAGTTTCTTTCCGCTCCGTGTTTGTATGTTTTTCCAGTCCACGTGTAGAGAACGTAAAGCGGGGTCAGGAATGACGTAAAATACTGACGTAAAGCAGGTCTGCTGCTTTTTTTTGGCAGCAATAGCGATATAAACTATATTGTCAAATATACTTGTATCCACTAGGGCTACTCGATGTGACGATATATATCGTGGGACGATAGAAAAATGTCTAGCGTAGATATTTTCTATTTCTAAAAATCAATAAGGGAACATAGCTTTCACCTGGATTCATCTAGTCAGTCTATAGCTAAAGAGCATGGGTTTCTAATATTTTTTGCACTTTGTTTACGAATAAAGTGGATCCTAGATACGATAGTGAAGCCTATTAAAGGCTGTGGTGCACAGGCAATATTTTGAGATGGTGAAGATAAGCAATATCACTTGTGAAGATAAAGGATTCACAATTTGAGGGGAAAAAATAATTGTAGATAACATACTTCACTGTATCAAATGTATCATGAAAAAGTAATGTTATATATTGTTGGTTAAATCACCTGGCTACATTGAAAAATTGTTTGTTAGCCTTTTTGGTGATGTTTATGGAAACCCAGCAAGCATTTGACGGACGATGATGTGCAAGAGGTGGCCAAGCTCAACATCAACCCAAATGATCACTGATTGTTTTCCACAATATGATATGGCACAGTAAGAATTCATAACAAAACAGATTTGGAAACTGTTTCCTTTTGGAACTATGTTTACACAGGTTTTCACACAGGTCGTGTCAACATCTGTTCATTGCTGGGAGCAACTGTAAACGGCGACATTGTTTTTCACAATGTAACAAATGGCCCTTGAAGTATATTAACTTACCAAACTTTGAAATTTCAAATCGTAATTCTTTATGAAATGTCATACCTTGAGACTTTATACAAAGTATTTCAAAGTATTGTAATGAAATAATTTTGAGATGTAATCGGTTATCCTGTTTTTTCCCGTCCACAGGGCCAGCAAAGTGCGGAACAAGGGTCCAAAAGACATCATGGCTGTAGAGGAGCTGAATGGAGAAGTCAGGTTCTCCACACATCTCCCATACCCTAACAATCTCAGCAGGTTAGGACCCCTCAACAGCAAAAATTCCTCTGTCCCATAGATCTGGCAACTATTTTCAAAATATATCCCTTCAAACAGTATTTAGACTGGGTGTTGCATCTGTTTCCTGCTCTATGGGACTAATTCTATGGGTGGGGAAGTATGTTTTTGTCCACTGGCCACAGTAGCTTGTGGCTTCAAAAATGCAAGCTTTGAACAGTGTATTTTTAGTTATTCAAATGACTGGTAGAACAGACCTCAGCCACAGTCTATATTTACCCATTTGGTCGATGGTTGGTGCTAATTTCTGTCCTTGGACATGTATTTGAATTTGTAATATATATATAGGACACTCTTGGAGCCAATGGAAGCATTACTGCAGCTGATGCTGAAGTGGGATCCTGTACAGAGAGGAGGCAGAGTCAACCCTGACAGCAAGAAACCCCAGTGCTTTGAAGTGCTGGAGCAGATACTGAGTATGAAGGTTAGTAACCGTCCAGCAGAGCC
Organism: Acanthochaenus luetkenii; assembly: GCA_900312575.1. Taxonomy (NCBI): domain Eukaryota; kingdom Metazoa; phylum Chordata; class Actinopteri; order Beryciformes; family Stephanoberycidae; genus Acanthochaenus; species Acanthochaenus luetkenii. The sequence goes on along the minus strand of OMOT01030728.1, from coordinate 33,841 downwards.
CAGGGTTTTACCTTAAAATATAGGGCTTTTGTCGATGCTCTTGACCCAGCTGTATCTAGGCCAAAGTTAACAGTTTTATCTGGACCAGAGACATTTATTGATGGCCTATATTTCTAAAACATTGTTGAGACATTGATAGTCTCTTTTATCTGATCTTATCTGAGGGGTGTGTGGCCTTTAATAAACAATGCATTTCAATAAATGATGGTTTACTGGGGAAGCATGTCAGCTATACTGTCTGATACCTTTTCTCCTCTGTCATCAGGTGGTCCACATCCTGAACATGACCACAGCTCAAGTCCACTCTTTCCAGTTGGTTCCGGATGAGAGCCTCCACAGTCTGCAAAAGCGCATTGAAGCTGAGACCAAAATAGAAGTGGTCAACCAGGAGCTTCTGCAGGAGACCGGGGTGTCGCTGGACCCCAGGAAGCCTGCTGCACAATGTGTCCTAGACGGGGTGGTAAGGAATTTACTTTTATGTAGCGCTCTCGCAAAAACAGCTTAGATTACATTGTTTCTCCTGTGCAATTGTCTGCTGCCTTATTGCGACATCCAACAACTGCTGACTGCTAGACGTGCACAATGAATTAAAAATCAGTTTTGACTACTGTAATTTATTTCTAAACTCCTTTAAAAGGTCCTTGGCCCACAGATCAAGTTGCACATAAGAGAAAAACGTTGAATCTGGCTATATTTGAGCTGGGTTTATTTGATTCCTTTACCTCATTGGCACCTGCACAGCGATAAGTATAGGTGTGCAAAGGACTAGAATTATGCAGAATTTAGGTCTGCAGGTATCATGATTCATACTGCAGTCAATCACTTACTGTATGTGTTCTAGGACTCTGAATTGCAGTCTAGCTTTGAATGGCAGGCAGAGTCTTTGCTCTCTATTTAAGTGGTACTTTTCTTTTCTTTTGTATAGAGAGGTTGGGACAGCTATATTGTCTACCTATTTGACAAGAGCCTCACCAAATACTCTGGCCCCTTCAGTGCTAGACAGCTGCCTGATAAAGTCAACACTATTGGTGAGTGTTACGTTACAAGTTTTCTTTGAATGCCATTTCTGGGGCTCAGTATGTTGAGATTTTGTGAAATGCAGCTAGCTGCACTAACACATTGTGATGCAACAAGATGAACATATTTAAATTAAGGGCACAAGAGTAAAACATAATCGCAGTGGCCAGTGTTGCCCCTCTTCCACTGTGTTTTAATGCCATCTAGTACAACTGTCATGGGTCTATTTCCAACATTGCAGTGCAAGAGGCTAAGACCCAGCTTCCCCTGGTTGTGCTGAAGAAGGTGTGGGGTGAAGCAGTGAGCTACATCTGTGGCCTGAAGGACGACTACAGCAGGCTCTTCCAGGGCCAAAGGGCTGCCATGTGAGTCACATGACAGATTTACCAGTGACTTGCCTTTTACAGACAAAAGTAATCTAGTAATCTTAAAAATCGGTGTTTGGTGATACAGTAATGGGTAATTTATACTTCTGCATCGAAACTACGACGTAGGCCGCAGAGGCTGCCACTATACCTTACGTGCACCACCAAAATGTAACTTGTGTGTAGGGTGACGCAAGACCACAAAACTGTGATTGGCCCGCTTCGTATTTCCTCCTGCCTGTATCCGGTTGATGTCCGCCGATAATGAAAACAATGGAGTAGATTGAAGCGAGACTAGCTGAGCAGGTGTGCAAATATGTTCATTTGTAGGACACTTCATCTCTGAATTATCAAGACTACCAGATGTCACTGAATTTGCAGCGAGAAATATCCCTGAAGCCCCCAGAACTTGAGTTTCAGAGAATATAAACACTACTGCTTATGTTATTACTGCCATGCTAACAAAGCACGCTACTGCCATCTAGCATTCTGTGGTCTACCGCAGAATCACCAACGCAGAACTATAAATGCTTGCACCGCTGTAGACACTTACGGCGTAGGTATGCCGTAGCTTTGACGCAGGAGTATAATTTACCCATAAGGGGTGATGAGTAGAGCTGAAAGCCAAACCAGAAGGAAACGTAGGCGACGTAATGGCCTTGTACACTTGTAACCATAGAATTCACATCCTTAATTCCATTTCAAGTCCAGCGGAGTCCAACAAATAATATTCCATTAATAAAAACTCCTGGACAACTGTTATCTAACTTTATTGTAGCATTTATAACATTTGACTGTAGAATGTGAGTTATGTTTTACTTGTCAGTAAATCTAATGCTGTTAAAATCATGTCAAGTTATATGTAGAATTGGCAACCACCACTGAAGGAAACTCCAGAGACAATCTCATGTATTATATTTCTAACAATGGACCCTTTTTATATTTTACACTTCACCCATGTGATCCATGCAGGGTACTTGCACATGAGTCTGCCTCATAATCCAGAACCAGCAGACAGATTCCTGCCCCTGTGGGCCATCCTGGCTTGGAGAATGCTTTCTAACTCCTACTGTGTCCTTCCCCCTCACTCTAGGCTGAGTCTCCTGCGCTACAACACCAACCTGACCAAGTATAAGAACAGCATGTTTGGCTTCTCCCAGCAGCTGAAGGCCAAACTGGACTTCTTCAAGAGCAGCATCCAGTACGACCTGGAGAAGTACAGCGATCAGATGCACTATGGTATATGTGAGTGTTTGTTTTTATTGGCTCTTCTTGTACTTTGAGATTTACCTTTACCTAAACTTTATATTTATTCAATAATGGTGACAATGAGGTACGTACTGTACGATATCTGTTTTTATTATAGTAATGAGTTGCTTGTTTTAACGATTTGTCGATGTTTCTCCAAAGCCTCTGAAAAGATGCTGAAAGCCTGGCAGGAGAATGAGGAAAGAGCTGCTGCTTTTGCACAGGTACTGTATGTTTTCAAGAGGGAACATTTCAATGCTGTTTCTTATACTTTGCCTCAGTCAAATAACCCATGGCATGGTGGGACTGAATTGCTTGTCATCAGTATATGCCCTCACTGAAGGACAGATTCTGGGGGAAAGGTGTATAGTAAATATAAGTGTTCACCTTTTAGTCTTGTCAGCTTTTCAAGCCAAAGGCTCTTGGTCTGCTGAAACCTGGAGGGTTTAGCTTGTCTGTTCATCTATTTTTTCAGATTGTTTTTACATGCACAACTCATTATGAAGATTCCAGTTTTCCTTTCTCTCCATATACTTTCATGACTTGGAACATCATTAGACTGAATAGTGGGTGACGGTCCTGGAATGATTCCTAGTTTGTACTGTAGGTGGCAGAGGTGAGCCATCTGGATGAGGAGATCATGGCGCTGCACTCAGAGATAGTGGAACTTCAGAGGAGCCCCTATGCCCGTCGCCAAGGAGACAAGATGGAGCAGCTGTGAGTGTTAATGGGAGTCCAAGCTAATGAACTGCTCCTCTCCCTCCATATTTTACACTGTTATTCTTATCAATACTCATCTCTCTTCACTATATCGTCTTTTGTCATATCTCCTACATTTTGTTGTTTTTGAAAGAACTAAGTAACGGGGGAGAATATACTGTATGTTCTACCATTATGATCGCTATAGCTAAAGCCTGCAGTTACCCATGTACTGGTTTCACTTGGTGAATGCAGATTTTAAAATTTGTATGTCTGATATTTAAATGAATGTTGTTATTGCAGAGAAGAAAAGGCTATCGACCTCTACAAGCAACTTAAGATGAAATGCAAAAGTAAGTAACATTTTCATGAGATTTACTGTCATTAATATACCTCTTAATATGATGACCTACTTTTCATATGGGCACTGGCAGTTTGAAAATCTAATTGGTAATCAAATGAATTAATGTATTAACTGGAATCTGTGTTTGGTTTGTACAAAGTGCCTGAGCCAGATGTGAGCAGTGACAGCTCTGAGATGGTCAAGGCCATCATTCAGACTGTCCAGAACCAGGACAAGGTCCTCAAAGATCTGTACACCCACCTCAGGTAAGAGTTGTGTCTAAAAATGTCCAAAGTCATTCTGAGCATTTGTTTTATTCTGCTGGGAATACCAGACGTGTGGGTTGTCCCTGCATCAAGACAGTTGAAACAGTTTGGGGTAAGTTAGCAATCACAGAAAAGTCTTCGAAATTCACTTTAAAACACTTCACTGTTATTGTCTTAACTTTCTGTCTCATTATTATTATTGTATTGTACACTGTGCAAACCCCTCCCATCTGGTACTCCAAAGAAGTGCTTTGGTGTTGCCTTTCATAACGTGAAATAGTTTTGATGAGTTAACATTGCTAGCTATCTAGCAAGTGCTAATTAGGTAGCATTAAGAAAAACTGAACAGAAACAAAACTGAACTTCAGAGCTTACCATCGACCCAATGATGGATGCAGTTGTTCTCTAAGCATCATTTTTTAGATGTTTCTTCCTTTAGTCTTAAATAGTACAAATTGTTGTGGAGAACTGGGAAGCTTTGAATGGCTATAATCGACTTCTCTTCCATTTTGCATTTGCCAGGCAGAATTATTGTTCATGAAACTAAATCACATTGGTAGGGAAACAAGGAAGCGCAGAAATCTCATTGACGTTTCACGATCGATGACGATAAGTTGACAAGCTTATTGACCGTCCACACATCGGCCAGAGTTTCCCTGGTTGCTCAGCTCTATAGGAAACTAATGCACTTCCTACGACTTGTTCATTGTGTTTGCAGTGTGAACGCACAGTAATATCCTCTTGTAGTGGGCCATTAAAATCATAATGGCTTGCCTGTTAAGTCTCCTCACCTTTTTTGCTGAGTCTTCATTCTCTTGCCTCTCCCTGACAGTAAGATCCTGCTCAGCAAACAGAAGATCATTGACCTGTTTCCACGGATCGAGAAGACCCTGGAGAGCATCAAGGATGCTGACAACACAGTGATGCAGATGCAGATTAAGAGACAGAGAGAGTTCTGGCATTTACTGAAGATAGCCTGTGTAAGTGATTCTGGGCTGTTTCTTGTATGTATAGGATGGCGTGTTGACTGCTCTCCTTTTTAGGACAAAGACAGTGTGTTTATAGTTGCTGCATGTACCAATGTAATCTCTCTGCCAGGCTCAGAACTCGTCGCGGAACTCTATAGCAGCCAGCCCGGAGTCGTCCAACCCGCTGCAGGTTTCTCAGTGGTCGCAGTCGGCCCAACCGGTCAGCTCCCCTCACCCTCTCACTTCCCTGCCTGGGCCAAATGACAGGTACTCGATCGATCGATCGATTGATGGATTCATTCATGCAATGATTTGGGTTCAAGAAAGCAGACACACATATGAAACACATACTGTATGGTGAAATGCAAGCAGAAACGCTACACAACTCTGATTTCCAGTGTCCTCAGTGTCGGCAAATAACTTCCACATGCTGACATTTAGAATAATATCATATTTATTACTTTAAGTACCTTGATAGAACAACAACACTCAGCACAAAGGAATGTATATATAATTACATTGTGCTATACACAACCCTAACAAATAAGTGTGCTACTTGTTTGCTCTTACTTGGTATATTGGATTGGGAATCTGCAACAGACAAATACCTTTAGGGAAATTATATGGCTGTGCTACTGGCATGTGTAAATACTGCTGTGTAGGTCAGTGTGCTCTCTCCCCCTTGGCAATGCTCTATAGCTGGTAAAATATATAAATATATACTAAATATATATGTGAGTTTTGTATATTGGTAGACTCGGACTGAGATGTCTGGGTAAATCCCCGTGGCTAGCGGGCTCAGTGTGTTTGCTCCCTTCCAGTGATGCTGCCCCACGCCTGCTCCAGGAGAACCAGAAGTACCTCAGTCAGCTGACCAGTCTGATGCAGGAGGCAGCTGATGAACAGGCCAAAAGCATAGCGGTAGGCTGAATGCTTTTAATGGCTGATGTTTAACTTGCCCTGGATTTTTAATGTAAGCTCATTATTGAAAAGTACTAACGGTCTTGGTAATAACATTTGAATCTTGAATTGTGAGTTGTGTTCTCTTTTGGAAAAAATTGAACGAGAGCCTTCTTTCCAACTCTGAATTAAAGTAGTATAGCAATGCTATCAAGGTGTTTCTAATCACAGTGGAACATGTAGAGTACAAGGAGTGTCCTGCTAGACCACAGCAAAAATGTCTCACAATCTTTTTATTTTATTTTAAAACGCTAAAGTGATGCCTCTATTTTTGGGTGGCTGCTCAATCGCCCTGTGAGTTAATTAGGGTCAAGCAGATATCAAGTAGTCAAGCATTCCTAAACAATTTTTCAATATATTTTAGTTTGGTACTGATTCAGTGATCACCTCAGCACCTTCTTTGTTATGTCAACTACAATACCTTGGTTTTCCTCTTTTTAGGACCAAGACTGGAGCTGGACAAAATATGAAACTTTATCCACAAAACTAAAAACGCAAAATGTGTAAGACCTGTTAACAAATGCGCCACCCAGCTCATCCCTGCCTGCACTCCAAGTAACACTAAGGACTGAATGCTGTTAACAGAACGGAGTGGCGTTAACGTTGTACATTTGTACGTGGACTTGGGATATTCACTTTAAAATGTCTCCTCTTTAGAAATGGCAGAATACACACATGCTCAGTGGTGTCCATCCACTCCCATTGTCATGGTGGAAAGTTTGATCAATGAATATTATTGTTTTTTTATATCGAACACTGAACATGTGTTTCATAAATTGTTTAAGCAAGCGTGGGGGCATCACATGCTTTTTCCTTTGTAATTCATGTAACTGATGATATTCATTTTTACTGTTATTGCAAAACCAATCAAACTGTAGCTCCAGATTTGGGGGTTTAGGGCAGAGAGGTGTATTTGAAAAATGGGAGAGAGTATTACTCGGGCACATGGGGAACTGGTTTGACCTCATGGCTTGTGACGTGAGACAGGGAAAACACAGGAAGCATTGGGGGTGGGGAAAGGAAATTACAATCAAGCAAACGGCACTTTGATACTCCCATGTATCCTTTCTGTAAAGAAACGCGACGTTCCGAATGAAATCCTGCTAGAATCGCATCCATCAGGCTGTCAAATGGTCGCAGCATTTACAATCATGAACAAGACAGAAACTGTTATGTCGTTCATGTTGATATATTTTACTATACACGTGGATCCTGAGGGTTTAGATGTAAATATTTTTTTGATTTGTCTTTTTTTTTTTAAACAAAGTGTTATATATCATAGGCAGAAACCTTTGTCATGATATATGTGACAAACGTGGCTGGCTGTTATGTTTATACAATGTCTATAATGTACATCTTTTTAAATGTCATGCTGACAGAGTTTTGTTTCCTCATTCATGTACACATTCTATTTCACTGGATGGCTTGTATATGGAAGTTTGCCATGGCCTGGTTTCCATAAAACATCTTAGCCCAATTATCATCATTGTACATTGATTTACAACAAATGAATGGAACTTAGTACAGAGATGCTTCTAGGAAATCCAGGATGGCAAATTATTGAATGTACTGCAGTTACACTGTCTAGTGTAAACTGAATTGTGTCTGTGACAAGCATAAGTGGTTACTTTGGGCCAGAAAGAAATCTACATTTTGGTGTATTTATGAAGTTCAAGTGCAATGGAAAAAAATATTTTTTTGTATTTAAGTAACATGCTATGTCAGTTTTCTTTCCATTTGAGTATTTGTTTCCATCCTTCTCTCTGAATGTTTCATTTTTAGAAATTGCATTGTAGAGAGATAGTGTGTTCCTGGTATTAAAATAAAATATGACTTTGGCATGATTCTGCTGTCCCGGTTTTTGCCCTCATTTTGGATACCAACCATGTGAAGTTTATATTGCGTTGAAGTCCACTTTATGTGACTCTGTTGTCAAATAGTAAATGCCGTGATTACAATCTGAATCTTAGATAAGACGATCTCTAGTCAAAACTGTACAATGCTAGGTACTTAAGATGGCACAATAGAACACCTGGCAAAAAATAATAATTAGAGTTACAGTTTAAGAAACTATGGATTGCAATTTATATTCAATATGAAAAAGGAAAATCAGGAAACAATCAAGATAATTTGAGTCAACCATTTACCCAAATTACTGTAAAACCAGAGCAGCCTTCCGACGGAGTGATTCATTACGAGTCATAGAGCTCAGCATATTATATTAGCCTGTGCACTTCTTCCTTTCTTCCCATGACCCATTTTATTTTGTTAGATCTGTTGAGGACTCACTTCCAGCCAGCCTCATGACTTGTCTGTCTTAACGCAGGTTTCAGGAAATGATTTCAGTCGGAAGTGTTACAAGCATGAAAGTCATGCCAGGTCACCTCTGTTCACCTCTGAGAGTTTCAGATTAAAAGCCCTGCGGTGTGATTAGTGGCCTCTGAAACTCTGAAGTGAAGTCAAGTGACCAAACAGTAGAAGTTCCTATCAATCCATAAAAAGCACAGAGAAAATGAGGCTGATTGTGTATGTGTGATTCTGGTGTGTATTTGTACTTCCATTACATCAGTTACTATATTGACTATATTCACACTCACTCTTAAGTGCCCAAAATACATTACAATTAAACCAGCTGTAAAAGACCACAGTCTGGATCTCTCTTGGTTTTACAAGGCAGTGTGTGTTGTTGGAAAGTCTAGTGGTTTTGTTGTGGCTTTTGTTTGAAACTAGAATGTGAAGCAGAAAGTTACACCATTAGTCGTATGCTCAAGTAGATCTTCTCTTCTTTTGAACAGGAATGCCGTCTTCACACATCTCCTCTGAAACGTATCCAATATCCACTGTTGTGAGCGAACAATAAAGTGCAGAACAAGCAGAGACAAAGCTATCCTGTAAAACAAGCCATACTCATGGTAAACCATGCTTCTTTTAATAGCTGGGTGGTTTGTGAATCAGAGTGAATCAGAGTGAATCAGCCATGCTCTCCCTGTGAGATACCAGCCCTCCCACTTGGGGCCTGCATTCCACAAAGCACAACCCAGTCTGTGGACTGATTTACACTAGTGGTTCAAATAGGATTTTTCCCTTTGCCATCATGAACCGTCTGAATCAAATATTTTTGTGGGGATTAGATTTGAAAGTGCCTCAAACATTCTTCCCCTGGATAGTCATGTCCCATTTGTAGCCTTAACGGAGGAAAGGAGGGGCAAAGTGAAGGTGTTTCCTTTCGTAGCAAACGCATTCACCTTCAAAAACTCACTCATGCCAAGAATTGATGCATGACACACTTTCTCACAGTGTTTTTGTTATGTGCCCACATCTCATTTGTGAACATGGTTGTGAAATATGTAAAACGGTGTCAGTAAATATACTGTCGAGAGCTCAATATTTTGCGGTTGATGATTTAGGTGTCCAGGCTTAATCCCCTGGTTCTTAAAACCAAACTAGCATTGCCGTTACGATTTTTGGACAGTTTGATTAACATCATGACCCGCCCAGCTCAGTGTACATGCATGTCTGTATAGATGCAGACCGTTCTGATCCGTGACACATATGTGCGTGTGTGGACAGGTATGCCAAGATGTTGGATTATGATCAGAAAATCAGATTTGGTCACCTAGTGTAAATCCAGACTGCAGCACAGATCCAATCTTATTGGATTCAAACCCCAGATGATGGGAGCTCACACTGGGAGTCCGAGCCTGGTTGACGACAGCGCTCTGACTCATTGTTGGCTTCTCAGGCCATTTCCTTGAGTCACTCGCTAAAAGTGCAATAAATACGGATGAACTGTTTACTGATAGAAGGCTGCTCAGTAAATGCCTCTAAAACAAATTAACATGAACATAAACCGGACTTCCTCCAATGCAACCAGGTATCATCGAGTGTGTAATACGCGGAGAAAAATTCAGAAGCATATTCACGGGCAGAAAGTCATAATTTATTACACAAAACCCCCAAATGGATCTGAGAAGAACATAACAGATACGAAATTCTTTGTTTTGGTTCACATACATAAAGTGTGTAATCGGTTGATGCAACATACAGTATTGTACATTTCATCATACTTTTGCAGTAAAGTGCACTTGAGGACTTCTTCTTTTTTGCAACAACAGGCGTTTGGATTCAAATTGCCTTCACATAGATTATACACTCAAGCAATCATATCTAACATAAACCATAAATGTGACAGCGACACCAACTAGTACCACTAATCGGCAATCAAATAAAGCACTGGTCAGCAATCTAATTATTGTTGCATGGCTGATGTTTTCCATTGGGCGCTCTAAAAGAATCCTCTGCACTCCAACACATCTTATACACGCAACATATCTTCCAAAGCATAAACCCCACGACTGTTGTGCTAGAAAGATATCAGTGCAGTATAAACAAGCGATTGCGCCCGAGGCTCTGACACTCCCCAACCCGTTGGAGGTCATACATTCCTCTGGCGCTAATAAGTGATTCAAACTGAACCACAACATACACAGGTCACATGAACAAAGTGTCCCACACTGTATGTACCATTCATTCGTTTTCAAGTACTGTGTAAAGTAATGCAAAGAAATCAAATGAAAGAGATTTTCGTGAAAGGCACAGACTGGCTTTGAACACAGCACAAACATGAAATAAATATTCAAAGGAAACAGCGTGTCACGTGAGCACCTTTTTGCTCACCCTCATAAAGGTGCAATGAGACAACTTAACAAAAGCTGTTATGCTCATTTTGACAGGGAGTTGCCTGAAAGGAGAATCGAAAACGCCGTGCGTGACAACTGCAACAGCAGTCGACGGCACGTCCGCGGACCACGTTTCCATAGTAGCTGCGAGACGCACATCAGAGTGGGTCTTGTATCATCAAAGACATTCCCACGACGTTTACTTCAGCCTTGGTCATGCAAGGCATCCTTAGGCTTTTCGTAAAAAGGGCTGAACTTTTCCAAAGTCCTTGGCTCCTGTGAGTCATCGCTCTGATCCCCTTATCGCACCTCTTCCTTCTTCTTCTGCTGGAACGCGTGACAACAACAATTCAATTCAGTCTCTCCTATACTTCCTTTGAGAATTTCATGCGAGTCTCTGCACTTTTGGCTTCGCTGGGGGCACCGGAGGAGTACAGGGCTTGATCCGGGTGACTGGAGGAGGACTGGGCTTGATCCGGGTGACTGGAGGAGGACTGGGCTTGATCCGGGTGACTGGAGGAGGACTGGGCTTCCCTGGAGGTACAGGAGGAGGATTTGGTTTGGCTGCCTTATACTGAAAAGCAAAACAAGAAACAATCAATGTGCAGCCACTACTTCTGCACTTACCATTCTATGGTGATACTGTGCTGCTTTTGATTTTATTGGGTTTTTACGCGGACCTGAGAAGGAACAGCTGTCTGACCGGTGGCAGCAATTGGGGATCCGAACTAACTAAGCGTGTTATATAGCCGCCAGTTCTGTCCTACACTGTATTCTTGAAGTGTACTTATCATTTGTAAAGACACTTAAGGAGACCAGTCATGAATTCCTTCAACGCTTCGAGGCACCAGCGTGACTCACCTGCTTGTTATTCAGAGGCGGCAAAGGTTTCGATGGAGGTCGAGGTTTTGGCTGCGGTGAGGGAAATAAAAGTCACTACGATGCTTTTTCATTTCAATCACATACAAGTGATTGGGGGGGGGGAGAATAACAAAATAAACTTTGAACAAAAAAGCTTACCGGCTCAGAGTTAGAAGTTGCCAACACTGAAGACGGTTTCATTGGTGGCTGAAAAGAAACAAATTCACTGACACTGTAGATGCTATTCTTCAGGCAATTCAACTGTAACCCACCAGCACATGGTTGACATGGCTTTCCATAACTGCAAAATGTTGTATTGTTGGTGCATGTTTATTGTACCTGTGGAGCGGGTCTGCTTGGGACGACAGTAACAAACAGAGGGGTGCAGTCTGGCATTGCTGTTGATTCCATAAATGTCGGCTGGCTGATCTGAGGTCTGTCCTTAACACTTAGCTCCTGGAACATCGGGTTCAACTTGTCTGGGGCGGAATGGACTTTCCTGTGAACACAATATGCACTTAATTGGGAAGTGGAAGACTTAACCATACCGATATATGGTTGGTACAAAGCTCGCTATCAAACACAAGAGTGTGAATCCAAGTCTAAATACCTTTTAGAGGTGTAGTTTTCCCTGTTGTTCTTTTTACAGCACATCAGTCCCGCAACCACTAAAGTGATCACCAAAAGGATGGCCACTGCTGCACAGACACCAGATATTACCCCGATCTGGCCTATAGACACAAGATATACGTAGATACTGTAAGTAACTGACAATTACACAATGGCACAATTACAACGGCACTCTTTGTAAAATAATAACTCTATTGCTACGATCAATATGCACTGTTGTATATTATTTAATATGTTGTATGTAGCTTTATAACGTATTATAGGTGGAAGAAGTTACCCTTCAATTCCATCCAAATGATCAAAATAGGTACATTTTCAAGATATTTCAGGTAAAGAAAATTAAGTCAATACTGGAAAAGATGAAAGATTACACACTCAGTGAATCATGCAAGTTTCATGGTAAAGCTTACTGGAAGCATGAGTCAATGTGCAAGTATGCCCTCTTTTTTCCCCTGTACTGCTCACCGTCAATTCAAAGTGATATGGGAATTTGCGTGGACCTAATTAGCGGCTAAATCTGATCCAAACGTTGTAGTTTGCATCACACTTATCATCAGAGGACGTGTGCCGAAATATCCTCCCTTGTGATTACACCCGACGGCAAAGAGTCCGTGAATACTGTACTGTACCTTGAGGTAAGTCTGCATACTGGACGTCACAGTAAGGTGGAGCCCAGACAGGATTACAGTGGCACTCCCTCTTGTGATTGCACACCTAAAGATTAAATATCATAAAGTAAGTGCGGTGTAGCAATAAGTCAATGCAATTGGGTCTAGAAGAGTCATATTGAGAGTAGTTTACAAATGTTAACACTCATTTGTGTTGTTTAACACAAATACTTCACTCACCCCATTGTTGTTGCATTTCTTTGCACAATCCTCCTTTTTTCCATAAATTGATGTATCCACGCATTTGTTGTCGAAGCAAACCTGTGCACAATTGTATTTATTTATTTATTATATTTTTTTGTTTGCTTGATTTGGAGCAAAAATGTAAAGTTCTATGTAATGTTCATGAACTCTATTTTCTCCCTGCTGAAAGTATTACCTTGTTTAGTCCACATCTGGTTCCCGTAGGGACCATGTCAAGGTTTCTTGTCTTATCGTCATCCACAGCTACAAGGCATTTTCCCTTGCTGGGCACAGTGAAGACTGCCTTTTTACCTGTGATGGAGTCACCCCCTCCATCACAAAATATAGATCCACACTTAAGATTCCTACCAAACAGAAAAAAGAAAAGGTTCAGGATCTGGCCATATTTAAAAAATAAATAACGTATATCCATTGCATTTGTTTATTTCATCATTCTGTTCAGAACTGTAACTTTTGTTAACGTTAACGTGAATGTGTTGTCAGCTGTTGTGTATGATGCACACAGTGTTTTCTCTACTGCCCTTGCAAACTGCATTTCAGGGCAATAAATGGCATCTTATCATATTATGTGCCAGTTTTACTGCAGAGATCCTTTGTGGTTGTAAACATTTTGAGGATGCATACTGTGGAGTACAGCGGGTGTAGTAGCCATATTTGTTCCTCCCACAGTGCGCTGCATCCTGGCCCCCTCTGTTCAGGTCAAAACATGCATCTGATCCAACTTTGGCCCCTAAAAGCAGAAGAAGGATGTTGGAGATGTCCTCATCTTTTGACATAGTCATAGACATTTCGATACACACTTCTTTTAGAGATGTAGAACCTCTTGTACTTTCTCTGAGAGTTTTGTCCATTGTGTTCTCCGTGTTCCCTTATGTAACGGAAATGTGCAGTAAGAGTAAACATGCAATCTTTCTCGGTGGTTAGACAATTTTAGAGTGAGACAATTAGATAAACCAATAGGCAAAGTACCGGGTCCAAACAGTCTCCAGCAGTGTTGCTGGTGTGTGGGACATTGACCGTTGTAGCAGTAGCCCTGTCCCCGGTCGTAGCAGGGTTTGCCGTTCATCTCAAAGCTATCTTCTGGGCACTTGTCGGACACTCCCGTGCAGTACTCTGGCAGGTCGCAGTCACCGGCAGACCTCCTGCACACACTTCCAGCCTGTTTGAACTGTGGGTTCAGTGCAGGCGTGCAGGTGATTTAGTGAGACAAGCCAAGAGTTAGTTCAAGTAGATGCTGGTCAAACGGTTGATATAATTAGCGTGTGTATTTACATGGTAGTTCATGACTGGCACCACCTCCTCCAGTCCTTGAAACTGTCATTTGAGGAAGGATGTGTTGAGTAACGTTGAAATGCCAGGATATCACCCTCCGTTTCCTGCTATTATTGCACTGCTGCCGTTTCACCCTGGTTGCTTAAACCACCCGTCTGCTCTTCAAAGTAACCATCCACTGACAGCACACTTTAACTGGCTTGCCTGACACGGTCTAGGGGGTTTGTTTTAACTGTGGGGTGGGACCTCTGGTGGAAACCCACATAGCAAGAATATGGGTACGTTTTCATTAAGATGGATCGCAACCCAGGGAAAGATTACATTCATTCTAATGACCTAACACTTTCTAAAATGTGCCTTTATTAGATAGTGGACAGAGACTGGGAAGATTGAGCGAGAGAGAGAGAGAGAGAGAGAGAGAGGGAGATGACATGCAACAAAGCACCTTAAAGTTGAAACATTTTTCATACAGGCTTTGGTTAAGCTTTAAGTCATATAGTACAAGTGCAACCAGTCAAACCAATTTTAAGAAAAGACAACAAACAGTAGGTGACCAATAGGGAGTGATTTTACATCACCAGAGATGTCTTTGCTCTTCAATGATATCAGCCCTGGTGTCTCCCAGTTGTTAAATGCAGATATCTCTAAGGTGTGGACTGTAAATGGTTCCAGGTGTGAAAGCTTTCCTGCCTCAAGGACCACAGGGGGATTATTCACCATGGTGACTGAAAGTGGCTGACGGTTTCTACCATAGAGCTTGAGCGGTATCAAATCGGGGATTTTCAGCACTGCCTTTTCCCCTGAAAATGGACGGAACACCCCACAAAGTGGCAGTGTGTCGTTTTCAAGGCTTTCCGTGCTGTGGTGGGGGCAAACTTTGACTTGGGGTCCTTGGCGGAAGACGTTTGAGAATGGCCGTTTTGATAGCTAAAGCGAAGGCGAAGCGACGGGGAGCAGAGAGACCGGGAGCTACGGTACCTGGCAGTTGTCACAGCATTCTCCATGAGCACACTGGGCTCCTTCTGTCAGGCGACAGGTCGAGGCATCACAACAATGGTTCTTGCATTCCTACAAAAGGCAAAACCCACATTGATCAGGCAGGCTTCATGATTGTGTGTTCCAAGTGCAGTATGTGTATCCAATTACTGCTATTGCAACCAGATACAATAGCCTCCTCTGTGAGGTTTACCTCCACGGTGCCGCAGTCACACTCTTCTCCGGGATCCAGCAAGGCGTTGCCACAGCGGGGGCCTACGTCGACGCTCCTGACAGAGCTGGGTTTGAGCAAGCAGCTGGGCTGAGCTCTCTCCAAGAATTCAGCGAGTTGCTCCTCACTACAGCCGCTGAAGAACTCCGGGAACGCCTGACTCCCTGTCCTGAAATGTGACCCAGCGGCAAAGATTGTAGCTTTGCAAAAGATTCAACAAACACCCCGCCATGTTGTCATTTTAATGTAAGATAGAGGGCAACAACAACGCAATGGATGAATCTCCGCGTTGGGTATGGTAACTCCAGGTGTGAAGTTACGAGGCAAATATTAAAATACGGCTTGTCAAATCTATTGACGTCCGGTCTATTTCGCAGTAACTGCCTTACCTGAGTTTTTCTGCCATCACACAGGTACCGCTGCTGAACGATGAGCCGCACATACAGCTTGGGGAGTCATGGGACAAGCCAAAATTATGCCCCATCTCATGGGCGATGGTGGAGGCAAGGCCGATAGGGTTGTCGTGATGATCCTGGGAGGAGAAACGAAGGACGATTACTTCAAAGGTATCCGGAAGCGTGGACGGAATACAAATACACGCCCTTGAGCTCCAGTTGCGACGGGTTATTATATTGAACAAAACAGAAAGATGAAGCTGTGTAAAGCTGAGGTTATTCATCATACCTGATTGATTCCACCCGAGTTTCCAGTACACATCGCAAACGTATTTGCCAGTCCAACTGTGTCACCATCGAAATCGACGCCGCTGTTGAAGACGAAGGCCGAACGTTAGGTCAAAACGTGAGCACCGACCGTGTTCACATCAAGGTCTGTAGAGACGATAGCAGATTCAAAGAGCGATACTCACGTGACAAACTGGGCATTGTCATGCTGTGCCCTCTTCTGAAGGTCTGCCTGGCGCCACAGGAGGAAATTATCCAGAGTGGTTTCCGAATTAAGGTCAACATCGATGTAATCTCTGTACGTCCAAACCTCCAACCCCACCAGCACGATGCGAATATTCAGAGGTCGATACAACTTCAGAGAGAGAACGAGCTGTTAGCAAAGAGCACCGATGGCACACAGCCAGGCGAACAACTCACAAAACATACGCTCGAATCGAAAGGTTACCTTGTCAACGTGATTTACCACTCCAAGAATCCGGGATCTGGTCTGGCTTCCATAACGTTTATACTGGGGAGGGGAAAGTAAAAGAAAAGAGAAATGTATGATCAGATTCACCCTTAACAAGGGAGGGGGAAGTTGTGAAATAACCAAGTTGAGATATTTACCTCTGCGTTGTCAACCACCACGAACAACTCGACAAACCGCTGTGGGCCGGCTGCGATAGGTTTACTCTTCTGAGAGGACACAGAGAAATACAGTCTTAATACCAATATTCGTAGTTAAGGCAACATCTACGCTGAAGGCCTATCAAAACCATCCAGAAAACACCCGAGTGTAACTGTGACTACCCGCACTCACCCAGGGTCTAGACTTGAAGAGGCCGGAGAGCCGGGGGCCTCGGTCCCGGTCGTACAGGGTGGAGGTGTTGGAGGAGGAGGAGCCGCAGCCGGGGCTGCCGCTGACCTTGAGCCGCTCCTGTCTGTACACTGCGTGCTCGCCATCCTCAGTGTTTCCCAGGGGCTCTATCAGGTAGACCTGCTGCCTGGCTCTCACAAAGCCACTACAGACACAGTAAACAAGGATGGACGACAAATGCTTCATGTGTAAGCTATTTCTATGCAAAAAACGAACTCAAAAATGTGAATGGAGAAAGAATGAATGATAAATGGTCCCATCTACTGCACTGTGCCGTAAACCATAGGCTGGTAACAGATTGGATGGGGCTCTATGTGTTTAGGCCGTAGATGGTTTCAATCATTGAAAAAGTTATTCTAGCGATGAAAACAATCAAGTTCAAATATGAAAAGCTACACTCCTCAATCACGGCTTCAAATGGCTTGGAAAGAAAACCGATGATAACTGGTTACCAAATATCACGAAGCAACACATTTCACAAGACAAGAAACCAGAGGAACTCAAAGCTAGATATAACGAAAGTGGGAAATCACAAAAAAGGAAGTTTCAAGCCCCTAAAAAGATTCCTGAATAGGCCTACTTACCTAATGCCTGAACAAATTCCCACACTAACTGATGAGTCCTTCATGCCTTCAACGTGACCGTGATAATAGCAGTGCTCCTACAGGAAATGAATTCATCATTAGACTACTTGTAACAATGTGCTTAACCCTTACTCGTTTTCCAGATGAAGTCAAGATGAAAAAGTACGACAATAGTAATGAAGCAGCAATACGATTTTGAGCTTCATTATGAAGTCGCACCTCGTTTGGCTGTCTTGTCACCCGTCTTCCATCTTCTGAATAATGAGTTTCAGTGTAACCTCTCCCAATAAGATGCCTATGAAATACACATTTACAAACAAAATACAAGCCAGGAGTACCCAGTTTTTTTTTTTAAACAAATATTATTCTGATGATACATATTTGTAACATCACTTTAAATAGGTGCCATATAGTGGCGTTGAAATGCTCGAAAACATCATCCGTTACCTATTTTTTTCCAGATGAATTGTGTGGTTCCGTCCTTCAATGGCCAACTCATACCGTATCGAATCAGGATAAAGCTGTAGAAAATAGTCCAATAGTGCATTAGTCACACAACCATTATTGATTGTAACAATTACTCCAATTTTGTGCACTAAATATTGCCTATTATGTGAATAGGCTCCACTGGGTCTGGAACAATCGAGCGGATGTCTACACATCTGGATGAAGTTGAGCACCTGGTTGGACAGGCTCCTCTTCCCTCTCCTCTGGAGTCTTTGCGGCCTCACCACGTCGTAGCGCTCCACATCCGAGATCAGCCCGGAGCTCTGCACAAGCGACACTATCACACAGCGAGCGAAGGGATTCAGTCAACACTGGGTAATGGATATATCATGTGATTAGCATACTTTCCCCAAGTAGTCGATCTGTTTAACAGACTTCAAGAAGTCAAGTAGGCTATCTGACAATCTCAGATTTTTTTTTTCTTATTTATTATAGGGATTCTGTTCGACCAATAGTATTGGTCACATGACAATAACGAAAGGCTATTTGCATGCGGAATAAGTGTCCATCTACCCGATGTGAGCCATAAGAACATACATTATCCCATGATGGTGCAGCGCTCTCCTTGGACATTGAAATGTGAAGTATTTTTGTCAAACAGCCAACAAGAATTCAAGTAGACTACCTTTATCATCGGAACCCTACTAAGCCAATACAATTGTCCTCTTTTTGACTAGCGGAAAACTATTTTCGCATAATAAAAGTCATAATTTCATCCGGAATAAGTGTCAACCTACCCCATGTGAGCCATAAAGAGAATATACTAGATCCCATGATGATGCGCTCTCCTTGGACACGGGCACTGGAGTGAGGGACCAACTCCGGTGTGAATGATCAACGCCAGCTCTTCCGTTGAAGCCCCGCCTGCTGTCTGCAGCTGTCCGGTAAAGTGACGCACAAGACTTATCATTGCCTCACACATTACCGGAAAGCACCAGAGTGAAGGGTAAAAAAAAAAGAGGAAAAAAAGGTTTTCCGGTCAGACCTTTCAAAATGAAATCATCATTGATGTTTTTGAGTATCATGAAATGCGAAGCTTCAAAGCGATACATACTTGGGGTTTTTTTCCCCCATACAAATGCCGCGCTTTTATTTTGAAGGCGGACTCGTCATATTTCCGGCATTACTCTGGCGCACTTGACGCAGCTCCTATTGGAGAGCCACAGTTCAGTTGTCACAGTAACACAGACGGCCTTGGTATTCAAGCAAGAGGTGTCACTCCTGTGTACTTGTCCATGTCCCTGCCTTTTTTTTTCTTCTCTGGCCTTGTGCTCCTTTTATCCGATATTTTTACCGTTTATATTTCTTATCATTTTCTTGTTCATTTGTTATAGTTACATATCCACCATTGTTGGTTGATATTTTGGTTTCCTCTTTCCTTACAGTTATGTACATTTTCCTTGTGATTAATTTAAAAAAAAGAAAGATTTGCCCCCATACTGTTCTGGTCTAATGGATAAGGGTTTCCACAAGCTGCAATTGGAACTGAACCATCTTAATAGTTAAGTACAGTGTTAAGTACAGAAGGAAGGGGTCTACATCCATTTAGTAAAGTATTGTTTTATTGAACAGCAATACAAAACAAACAAATAATTGTGATAAGGTACAATAAGATTCCCATAAGGAGTGTCATGTTGTACATTTTCAAAACAGCATACAGTTCTTAAAATGTACATTTGGGGCATTTTAATGAAGCTGCAAATGCTCTACATTTCATACAACACATAGTATACACACGGAAACATCGGCTCCTTGAACCAACAGCCTTTTACTTGGACAGGATTGTCTCTATGGCAATCATTTGGACTGATGAGCAGACATGAGGAAAGAAAGTTATAAACACAAGTATAACAACATGCTACACTGCTGCTTTCTGACTCCTCTCTACGGCCATCCTCTCCAGGCGCTCAGTGTAGAATCCATTGAAATCCAGCCTGTGCAATCACAAGAAGTGCGTTAGCATTTATATTCATATCAAACCAAAACTTGCAAATGTTAAAATCTTAAGGCCAACTATGTTGAACATGTTGAATACAGTGCAAATATTCATATCAAACACATCATATTATACATACTACATCATAATGTAATGTATGTATACATATATATGTGTTGTACTGTATATAAGATGTATGTAAACAGCCCTTTGAGACATACTTGTGATAAAGGGCTATATAAATAAACATGATTAGATTAGATCGTGTTTTTTTTGGGGGAAAGGGGATTATTTAAGATATGGCATGTTAGATTACCCACACATAAAGCAGCTCAAATACAAACCATTTTCAAGCATATTTCAATCAGGTCTGGTTTGTATATTTATATTTATTCATACTGACAATAACATGTACATGTTTGCACAGTTCAAAATGTCATAAAACATGGGACATTTTGAAGCTATGGGCAATTTTGCCATCGGTTATGACCAAAAGTATAGCTTGCTGTGCCATCCAGACTGACATTCGCATTAACCAATATTACTTATCACCATTGCCTAGTGCATCGTCACCTTTTAGTGCATTTGAATAGAAGTACCTGTAGATGATGTTGATCATGCTGTGCTCACAGTCGTTGGTGCTGTAGATGCTGAGCTTGTCCAGCAGCTCCAGCAGCAGTGTGCTGAAGTTGGTGTCAAACTTGTTGATGGTGGTCTCAAAGCCTGCATCTGACTGAAGGGCGTCCACGTGCTCAGCTAAAAACTACAGGAACAAAACAGCAATGTTAATTACATTTTCATGACATGTTCATATCTGTGAAGAGGGTAAGAGGTAGCTTTCGACATCAGTCCATTTAGAGGCAACGGCAGAGTCTCTACATTTCATAAAATAGTCCACATATTGAAATGTCAGTTTCTTGGAGGGGGGCCAGGCCAAGGTCCCGGGTCTGTGGGAGTACCTTTGTGGTCAGCTTCCTTTTCTCCACATCCTCAGTGCGTTCGCTCTGGGTGGGAGGCCCCGCCTTGTTCCTGTGCTCCAGAGAGAGACGGTCCAACCTCATGCTCTGGGTGAACCGCTACGACAGCAAAGACAGAAGAGCTTACTAGAAGCGTTAGAAATATGCCCACTTGATTTTCTTGGAGAGTGGGCAAGAATGGGCAGCTCCAACTTCCTTCAGTATTTTGTTACTTTTTTCAGATACGCAGAAAACAGCAGAGAACACAGCGACGTAGTTTGAGAAATCAAGCGTGCAAACTAAAAATAATATGAAAGATAGAAATATTTGGAAAGAGGCTGGTGTCAAAAGCCAGCTGCAGCAACAACATGTTGGATTCTGCTGGTTATAAAGATAATAAAAAAACAACTTCATTTCCTTCATTCGTGTCATGTCCACAAACCTGCATGCAGTTGGTGAACATGACGCAGACGGACATGAGCTTGGAGAAGATCTTAAGGAGCTCGGGGTTGGTCAGCATGCAGTCCTTCAGGCAGTTGTCCAGGAAGCTGGTGTGGTGGCAAAGTACGTCATCAATGTTTGACGCCTGGGGAGACGGGAGGAAGACTGTACATAAAAACACAAAATAACCACATTCTTTTCTAAATCCTATAGGTCTCTCTTTCAATGGCCTGTCAGTGTCATGCCCTGTAACCATGCCTCCCTCCCATAATGCACAAGTGCAGCGACAATACATCATCACAGGCCAAAGGGACAGTGAAACCCCAGGGCTACTGCAGTGACTTCAGCTGGCTGTGCTCTCGTGAGACAAAAGGCCATTGACTGTATGTGATCTCAGCGAGTGATGAGGGGCAGTAGAGGAGACACTTGGTCTCATGAACTCACTGATTTCAGGTTGTTCTCCATGATGTGCCACGTGGGCTCCATCACCTCAAACATCATGTAGTACTGGATGTTCTGCACAAAGTTCAGCATGCGCTGTCGGAGCGCGAACGCTGTAGCAAACCTACGTACAGGGAGTCAGGATAGGGTGTGAAGGAGCGTCGCTTGAATGAACACAGCATTTTTCAGAAAGAGGACGTTTAATCATTACAGGGTCAAACACTACTCACCATTTAGCAGAATGTAAGGAGTACTGCCTGGCATCTTTGTTGCTGATCCACACGTTGCACAGCAGCCTCTCGACATGTTTGCAATAAAACATATGTCTGAACAGCATCTGGTATCTCGTCAGTGCTTTCCTGGAAAATGTATATTAATATACAATATCACCGATTCTTACTATGCAACAACAATTAACTGAATCACATCTATGGCTCTTTGCGTCAAAGACACTTGCATCAGTTAAAAAGTGAATATAATTTTGTGTATCTGCACTTGTGTTTATATCCTTGTCCATTGTTCTCTGTAACAAACCTGTTTGTTAAAAGCAGAATAATGAATCAATATGACTGAGTACATTACTCTGTACCAGTATGACTAAATACAAAAGATCATTATCATCACAAACATCACATAGCAGTAATGCACCCATTTTCCACACTCTTACAGTTCAATTACAAAGTTTCATTGATTGTATTACCAGTTAGTGGAAAAAAACACATATTTAGTACACTGAAGTTGTATATTTTTGTAAGTATTTGAAGGAGCACTATTAGAGGGCTTAAAATGTCCCTCTATTCATACAGACATATGAGGAAATATGTTTAATATAGACATTGTTAAAATGTGATTTTGTTTGAGTGGTAAGTTGTAACATCTTAAGTTATTGCATTTTCAAAAGCCTGTTTTACAGCCCATTTTGGACCAACTCCAATCAACTGAAGTCCCTTCCCTAAACAATTGCTAAAATTCTTCCAATCAGGCCAGTTTGCAGCATTTGAACTGTAAAGCCTCCAGTCGGAATGTTTGCCTCATTTGAATTAGAGGAGCTGGTGCTGTCGGCCAATCAGGGTACAGTATTGTGACTGTTCTGACTGTGAGGACTCAAGTCTTCGAACTCATTCAATAAATACAATTTGAACTAAACTACACTATTTGCAAAACACCACGAAGAACATAATTATTTATCCTGAGCCATAGTACATATGAAAATGGAAAATCATGAAAACTGAATAACATGGGACCTTTAAAGTAAAGTAAAATGTTTGGGCTACAGCACAGAACCTGTTGATGATGAGCGAGAGTGGCCATTTGACAATGTAGTCGAAGGAGAAGGCCTCCAGGCCGCTCAGGGACACATCGGTGGGGTCTGCGTAGATGATGGCCTTCTCCTGCTTGGTCTCGATGGCCAGCACCCGCAGCAGCTGGGTGATGACATCATGGGGCATTAAATCAATCTGAGGAGAGGGGAGGGGAAGCTTGATGAACATTATAGAGTATGAGAGAGCATGACACATCAAGCATGAGATCAGTCCGGGAGGGAAGGAGAACAATGGTGAGATCATTTTGTCTCAGCGGAAATGGACGAGCAATTTGATCACTCCAAGTCAGAAATTGATCATATATATATATATATATACACACAGTATTTGTGAGTGATATAGAACATTTAAATATATTTAATGTATCTATAATATAGATTCTATATAGCAGCAACAGAATACATTGGAACAAACACGGGGTCCGTGGTGGGTAAATGCAGAGGGGGAATTTCACTGTGTGCGTGCATGTGTGACAATAAAGTACTTACAAGCAGATTTGTGTTTTAGTATGGGTGGTCCCATGCACCTAACCCTGGCAGTTTTAGTATTTTGAGCTACACAGAACTACAGGCTGACTTGCACCTACCTTGAGGTCATCTTTAAAGGGGTCTGTGTTGGCTGTGCTCATCCTCAGAGCCAACTCCAGAAGGGCTTCCAGTCTGGGAGGCACAATGTCATCCACCGGCTTCTTCAACTCCTCCTCTGTCAGGTCCATGAAGTGCACGAAGAAATCACCTTTGTCCATCAAAAAGTAGTGCTTTATCGAGCTAGGAAAAAGAACACAGGCGTTTTTAATACATTTAATAGTGTGTAATAGTGATGTTATAGTAATAATATGGTTAAGAGTGTGAAGTAGTATTAGTATAAATTAAAATACATGTTAATAGAACGGTCAGTATTACAGTGAAGACAGACAGAATAGAATAGGAGGGGGAGAAAAGGATGACAGGATAAGATTAGCCCAACTACAAACATACACAGCCTGAAGTTGTTTCTCATCTCTCCCACAACCCAAAACCCAAACACACACACAAATACATTCAGTCAATTCACGCCTGTGCACTGCAGTTACAGTGCGTGAGCAACTTCCAAGATAAGCATACCAGCCCACTTAAACCAGCAAGCAGCCTCATATCCAACTTTAATATCCATCACTGAGACGGCATACTTGTGGTCTGTTGGATAAACACACATGGCTTTGAATTCAGTGCAAGTTTGTCCCACCACACACACACCCTCTTCTCTTATCTTTCCTGTTACTCCTTCACTGTAATTTGCATTAAAAATACATGCAAACGCCATGAAAAATAGTATATAATATTTGGACTTTACCTGAGACGTAAAACCAGCTCCTTCTCTTCCATAAGAAAGTCTAGGAGGACCTTGCTGGCGTAGTTGTAGGCTTTCTCTATCTGCTCTACATAGGCTCTCTCCTTCAGTGTGTACAGCACCTCCTTAGCATCAGGACAGGTCACATCACGGCCACACTCGCGCACCACGTTGAGGTATTTTCCTATCGAACAACAGAGAAGAGGAAAAAACAAAGATTACTCTCCAAGAAAGGGACAATGGCCTTTGTAATCTTTTACACATGCGGTTGATTTTTTTGTTCACCTGTGCTTAATATTTTGTCTGCCATTTTCTGTAGATAGGAGGGAATCCGGTGCTGTACAATCGTATATCGCTGATCCCAGTACTTGTCGTTGTAGTCTTCCTGAATCTTCTCTTTCTGCAGCTCATGTTCTTCAACCATGAACTCACTGTGCACACAAAACATTGACATACAGGATATTCAATTAGATGCAAACAGAACGTGGACAAAGAAGTAGACGGGTGTAATGACAAGCCTTATGGGAGAGTTTAAGTGATTTTTATTTGGGCTTTAGAAATGCATATACAGGTATATGCACATTCAAATACTATCAAATGTATGGCATAAACCTGAGGATACCATGCAGTCATTTTGCCCATCACTTGTGTTTTTCTGACACAGGAGAGCAACGGCACCTGTATGGATCCTTGATGATGCCCCTGTAGATCCACTTCTCTAGTATTTCAAAGTAGGGGACGCTGGCTGCTTTGGTGAGATAGAGGCATAGCTCCTGAGCCTGGTTGTCACCGGTGTAATTGAAGGTGCGATCATGGAGAAGGCTCAGTGTTGACCCACCCATACATTCTCCTTTGTCTACTGAGGAAGCTGTGGGGAAATAGAATGGGTATCAAAAGCTGAAAAACCAGGACAAGATGAAGGTGTTCATTCAACAGATATCCACTGTGTGAAAATATTGACCGCTACTTTTGAACTGATTGCTGACATCAAAGTAGAACTCATAATGGGATATTATTGTTGGATAGGATATTAGCTATTTAAAAGACATTTGCTCATTAAAAAAAGTAACATTTGAGATGATATCTGTAGTTTTTATATAAACAATTTTTTGGGAAGGTTTTTGAAATAAAACCCCTATCAAAGAAGGCCATGTTTTCACTAGGAACACTTTTTTGGGGCACTGATTTAATGTAAAACCCCAGATACAAGCTTGGAATGAGCGCAAATCCTAGAGCAAACATTTATACATCACGAGTGTCACCACCATCACAAGCAGCCTGGTTAGAAATGCCAAAGACAAAAAAAAAAGTGAGTCAAGTTCAGAATCTTACCAATAGAGGCCAGTATCTCCATGGTCCTCATAGTGGGCTGGATGTAGAACCAGAGCTTCTGCAGGGAGAGCATGCCCTGCCGGTGGAGGTGCTCCAGCTGAGTGACCAGAATCAGGTACTCCTTCATCAGGGTCCTCATGGCCGCTGTCAGGGCATGGTTCACCTGGCCGTACTCAAAGGACGACTTCTCCTCAATGAAGCTGAGGGACAAATACAATAGCAAACGAGCATCTAGTCATTCTTCCTCTACGGCATTCAGATATGTATGAAAATATATTTGATAGGAGTTCCAAATATTTGAACTAGTTCAGGTATGCTTGATTTAACTCACCCGACACTGTAACAGCCACAGAAAATTAAATACATCAAGCACTGCGTGTGTGTCCATTTGTTTTAGATATAAGTTATTGTGTCCAGGCCCGATGGTAATGATGGTCTGTGTCAGGGTCCTATTCAATAAACCTTGATTCTTGATTGCCTGTCCACTCACCGTGTTAAAGAAGAGTAGTATGATGCGACTGGCAATATCCGATTAACCAGCTCCTTAATGGACATGTCCAGAGTTGGATCAACAATAAAGGAGCGGTTCTGCCTCCCCAGCACAGGCTGAGCTGTGATGTCTCTCCCATCAACTCCAATCAGCACAAACAGCAGATCGTCCACTAGAGCTTGTTCCTGAGCGACCAGGGACATGGTACCTGACCACAGATATGAAACAGGTTAACACCATAAAAAACACCATCAACAACACAACACAAATGCAGAACAGTCACTTTTCTGTGTAGGAGTATATAGTAACAAGTCTAAAAACAATTCAAGAACTTGAAGAGGGAAACACACTGCACTATTTTTAAATAACTGTAAGGACTTATGCAGCGGATGAAACAATATTAGAGGAATATATTGATAGTATCTAGTAGTAGTTGAGATACCGGTACTTTATAATGCAGTGAATTTGAAGTGAATTGAAAAATGTGGGAAAAGTGACCTAATCACTTTGAGGAACATACCAATGGCCACAGCTGGCTCTCCCACAGGGGTGGAGCTAGTGATGAAGTCTCCAATGAGAGCAGGACGGTCGTAAAACCAGTTAGGAAACACCGGGTTGGGCTGGGTAGGGTTCTTCTTGTTGTGTCGGTCCCTCAGCATCTTCCGTGTGACTTCGGCAGACTGCAGGCAAATTCACAAGACACATGAATTTCGATAGATCACAAGCAGAGTCTGCTTAACACAGTGTGTGCACACAGCGACCCCACTACAGGGTTTATTAATCAAATTCCATGACTTTGGCACGAGTATTCGATGACAAATAACACAAATTCTATAACCTGTGTTTTGTGAGTGTTTACATTTCATTTTATGCTGTAGAATATCAGATTTATGGATTTATCCAAGTCTTGTTTTGGCAATCTAAGTCTACCACTTGGGACTTTAGTAATATGGGAATTTGCTTTTATGGCAATTATTACTTACAAGGTTGCCTAGATCTACCTGCATTAATTTTTTCAATCATTTATGAACACATTTCTATGGCATTTCTAAAACTATTCAGACATTTTACACAAATTTTCCAGGCCTGGAAAAAACAATTTCCCAATTCTATGATTTTTCCAGCTTTTAGTTACTTCTCTACATTTTCCCTTTATGTTCAGCAGCTGGTTCCAATATTGCATTTATTCTTATCTATGGATTTTGTTCAAGCCTTGAGCAATGCCCCTTCCTACAATTCCAAGGGCCACTGTAACTTTCTTGATCTACTGCCTCTCAGTGTGAAATGCCAACCTGTGGAACATTGGAGCTGGCTGTCACATTGCCGAGCTTCTTACGCAGCTCATCCAGTTCCTGCATGGACATCTTGGCACTGGTCTGAGGAAGAGCGTAACTGGTGGTTGTGGTTGAATTTGTGTTCGCCGACGACTCTGACCTCTCCTTGGCATTCTGCTGCAGACATTGGAGTGTCTGGGAAAATATCACCCCAAAAAAGGGATTTGTGTGATGGGAAAGGATACCTCACAAATCACATGGCTCATTGTTGAGGATCTACGAGGCAGTTTTTTTCCCATGCAACAGTCTCATTTTGGCCTGAGAGTAATCTATAGACAAGGTAGAACTGAAACCCAGGGCTTGGTTCTCTAGTATCTGCCATGCAAACAGCAAAATCACTTTCATTTTCATTACATTAGTGACAGCTACATTTTTCTGATGTTTGTGTCGTTAGAGCTACACCACGTATTTCAGTTTCTTAAGATGACTCTCACACACCTGACTACCATGAAATAACAGGAATGATCCTTCGATAATAACATAATTTAGATATCAATGAAACATAAATCAACGTATTTAATTACCAGCTTACAGGAAACGAGAACAGACATGGAAATTACTTCTTACCTCTTTATCCTCGCTGAGCTTGGATAGTAGATAGACCAGAGGGTCTACGTGGCGCACATTTTTGGACTTCAGCTCCTCGTACTTCCTCAAGAAGTCCTCAGGGGTTTTAGAGAACTCTGCTATTTTGACCTGTGAATGACAAACTCACAACAATCAATCAACACACAGCAGCCAACAACAGGAGAATATCCACATATATCACACCATATTAAGTTACACATCCGTTTCCACAAGCATCCTTTTCAGCCCTGGGCCCAAATTTAGTCTTGCGCTGGGACCCAGGCCAAGACACAGAAGGCACAGGCCAAAGTCATTCTCAGTTTCTGGCCCATAGTGTGAAGGCCCATGAGTATGTAGGTTTTCCTTCCAACATCTCTCTACACCAGGTGTCACCAGATCAGTGAATTCAGCCGGTGTAGTGTTTGACTGGAAGGAAAACCTGTGTCGTCTTTGGCATTGATGGCACATGATCCTGATCCAAACTATTTTATTGCCCACCTTGGCGCTGTGAGCAGAGACTGTTGTGGTGACATATGGCGTCCTGTGCTTCTGCAGTAAGTCTATGTACCCCTCTGCTCCATCACCTCCTCGCACATGAAGCAGGCTGAGCAACTCGTTCACGTCATGGTGTATCCTGAACTCACTCATGGCTCAGGCAGCTGAAATGACAACAAGGTTATCATGGTAGAGTCAGAGAGGGGGAGAACGCCTGTATTTCCATTACTGGATATATATCCACATCTACTACTGCTTAACATTACATACAGCTGAGTTCATACAAGTCATTTCGACTTGGAGACATCCGATCCAATTCCTCTTAGGAAATGTTTGCCATCACTAAAGGCTGCATACATGCACACTGCACAGACAGACCTGGTCACGAAGTTGACAAATCTCCGTTGTGCCTAACTCTGACTGGCGTGATATGTTCAGCAGCCCTGCACCATCCACTCCCCGTTTGCTTCAGGGGCTCACGATGATGCTGAGCTTAGCTTAACTTGCTTAACGCTAGCTAACTGGATAGCAAGATGAGCGAGTCTGGAGAATGAACATGCTAACCGGGTAGCTAGCTTATCCCACCAGAAATCGAACACCAACTAAACGGCTAATATATTGACGGAAATCAACAGTCCTATTACAAGGCTAACACCCGTCCTAGCACTTTACCTGCCAGTCGAGTCGAGTACGGTATGGTAGTGTTTACTAAAGCCACCACACCAACGCGCCTACTTCCAGTTCAATTGTTCTTCTTCTTCGACTTGTATTTACGGCAGACTGGACACAGTGATGGTGTAATGCTGCCTCCCAGGTTAAATATAGCGTTACACCCATATATTTATTATTACGCCTATATTTCTTCTCCAGGATTTGATCAGGCCTGGGGGTTCCTTATGATTCTGCAATTCAGTTTTCAATAAATATACAATTACACCAAGCCCAAGTAGTTATGGTAGTTCCTACATTGAGGCAGAGATTGTATTTCTCCACACTCAAATTTCCCACCTGGGAGCTTCCCAAACAAGGCCAACACACACCTCATCTGACCTAAATCCTTCGACCGAGGAACAACTCTCACACCGTCAGATATCGTTGTCGTTACTGTGTGAAACTGAAACACAAAGGCAACAAAATGTAACAAAAAAATACTTACAAATACACTGTCTCATCTTTTCATAAACAAACACTACATTACAGCATTTAGGAGACGCTTTTATCCAAAGCGACTTACATGTCATACCGTTGGCAGAGGCAGCAACCTGCTCAACGGGAGCAATTCGGGGTTAGGTGTCTTGCTCAAGGACACTACGACAGATTTTTTCCCGGGAGGAGCTGGACTCGAACCGCCGACCTTGCAGTTGCGGGGCAGGAACTCTACCTCCTGAGCTACTGCCGCCCATCACACCATGCACCACACTATACACAGACACATATATTTGCATGTCTTTTTGACACTAATCAAACCAATTTGCAAGGAATTATTATACACCATGGTGAGTAAACAAATGGTAAGTACTAAATACTTACACATTGTAACACATTACATTTGCTCAATATGTTGTTATTGCATGATAACTAAAGCAAACTTTATTATTACCTGTATTTTATTATCTTCCTCTATTTTCTGTCATTGTTCTGCCAATTGCTGCTGTGTTATCTTATCTGATCTGATCTTGTCTTATCTTACATCCCAGGGAGAGAGATTTACAAGTGCCACCTTTTACAAGTGTATGGTCTTGGAGGCATGACAGGTGGCTTCTTATAGAAAATGACATCACCCTGTGTACTGATGCCACTCATAAGCATGGGCATACATATGGCACTGCAGGCATATTTGCAAAGGGTAGCACTAGGTTGCATTTAGGTTTAAGAGAGCAAGCATCCGGCTCTGCCCAGTGCACATTTGATACAGTTAGGGAGATGATTCAGGATGTAGTTAGGAGTGGTGGAGTAGAAGTGCATGTTGGGTTCTGTGAGACAAACATATTCTTCAAGATCAAGAATGTAATGAGTGATAAGGCTAACATATAGAAGAAGTTTAGTGAAATTCTGACAGAATATAGAGCCAGCATTCTGCCAAATATAGTAGAGGGGTTTAATGAGCGTAGTGAGAAATAGAGGGCAAGCCTCTGTGTAGTTAATGAATTATTATTTGGCTTGCATCTTATTGATAATTTGGCACATCAGGCCAACAACACCCTGTGTAAATAGAAACATTTGGTGTTTGGCACTGATATGGTAGGCGGCAAGCGGGGCACACACACAGCCAGTTGTGTGGGTGGAGATGACAGCGGGGGTGTAGAGGATAGTGAATGTGTGTTTAGAAATGAGAGCGGCATTGTTCGACCACTCAGAACAGTGTGTAAACGTATACACTGGACAGGAACGTGGATGTGAGAAGAGTGGCAAGCCTGTCCAGTTCAGAACATTTCTTATGGACAGGAATGGGTTTGGCAGTGTTCCCCTTGCCTCCTTTAAAGGCCGGGGTAAACATCACATTCCACAGCGCTGCTGGTGTTTACTTCCTCAGTAAAGACCTTAGTGAATTCACAGCTGCCAAAAGAAGAGAACAAGCTTGTTCATGCTGTGAATGATGACATTGGTGTTCCTCCATTTCTTACAGGTTACTGTAGGGCATTAGGTCTGATAGGCAAGTTGGTTGTAGATCCTCTGCGGGGCGCGCTTTCTAAGAAAGAGAATGGGCTTGCCATGAATGACAGGTATCATGATCTAGTTAGGAAGCTCAGGGAGTGGCAGGCAGACACCCATTTGTTGGAGAAGCGGACTAGTAGCCCGCCCCTGCCCATAGCCACCTGCATGAGCAAGCAGACACATTTTCTGTGAGAGCCCAGGCTATTAGAGATTAGAGAATTGGGGTGCTACAAGAAACTAGGGCAAGACGTTAGGGAAGTTAGGGATGTTGCCACAAAACAAAATGTCACACTTGAGATGTTGAAATATGGAGGACACAACGGCTAGCTGTATCAGCTCAGTTGGGATTCAGGCGTGTTGTCCTTGGACTGAAGAATGGAAGTCACCCTTCTTCACCTTCTTGAAGCAGCAGGAATGGGTTAGGGATTTAGGTAGGAAAAGAGGAGGGCTGCCACAGGTTAGAGTCCTTCATGTCATTGCAGGAACGTTAGTCAAACATGCAGGCAGCGCGGACGATGGCAGCAAAGTTTGGCATAGGGCCACAGTGTTAGACCGGATAGAAATGAATGATAGGTATAGTAGTTGCTGGTGCCACAGGGAATTTGCTCTTAGTGGAATACACATTTGAAGAAGGACGTCTTTATGAATGTCTTGTCTTAGATGACTATGTTAGTTGTGAACTTAGATTTGTGGTATAGATCTCCAGTGTCGGTGTACTGTATTTGTTTGCACATTAGCTTGGTGGTAACACTTAAGAGTCAGCATGAATAAGTGTTTAGAAGAAGTACTACGTTAGGTTGATAAATGCTGAGCAGGCTGTTTCAAGCCAGCAGTGTCAGACGTCCATTTAGTATATGATTGTTGTTAGTTAATGCTGCTGTTCTCTGATGGTCCTGTGACATTTAGATTAGGTGGTTAGTGAATAGTGATGCCTGTCTGCGGTCCTGTAGATTTATGATGGCGTAGTCTGATGTCCTCTACAGAGAAACCATTCGTGGGTTAATCGTGTGTAGTGAACAGTAGTATTATTGAGAGCTGTTGGCATACAGTCACACTTCATGAAAATGACGATTTTATAAGAGCACAGCTCAAGCTCGGATTATTAAACAACACGTGATTTCAACAAGATGATCAAATACCTACGTCAATGTCAGCAGTCGGCCCTCAGCCTCTGACAATTAAATGTGGTGAATTCACGTATGCCGTTTTGAAAGTACATTTGTCTTGAAACGTCGCGTCTCCGCCCTCAAAGTAACACAACGAGTATCCACTTCCGTCGGACAAGAGCGATTACACGGAAGTCGAGAGGGACTACCTTTAAAATTTAAATTAGAACCAACAAAAACGTACTTTCCAGGCAAGGAACGTTTGATTTGTTGTTTAATGGTCATATTCTAGTACCTATGACGACATAGATGTGTCACAAGCTGTGTGAAATATGATAAAATCACGATATATATATATATAGTACTGTTTCATCATCCTTTCCACAATGACGACTTATTAACTCCAATAATTTAGCCAGCCCAGAACAGCAATTTCAAAAGAGATACATTAATAATAATAAAATACTACAATATATGTTTTACTTTATAATAGCCATGTGAAAACTGATTTCTATTGAAGAAGGGGGGAGTTTTGCTTCAACTGTACAACTGACAATAACCAAACCTCCCTCTCTACTTGAACCTGATCATGCTCCTGCCTGCAACATTGGTCTGTCTTGCTCGAATTTCTTACTGACCACTTTTCTATTAAGCTTGTAATGTTGGCAGCCAAGAAATGTCTTAAAAAGCTTAATAAACTGTTGCACATTGTAAGTTGCCCAGTATAAGAGTGTTAGCAAAATTCCTAAAATGCAAGTGTAAATGCATTTGTCCATGGAATGGAATATTCATTTGATCGTGTACATAGGTACATGCTGCATATTATTATTATTAGCCTCAAAGTGTTTCACAATCAAATAAATCATGCTACATTGTTGACATCATTGCAATTGTGCATGATTGTGGTTCACGTCAACTTACTTGCACGCGTAAAGCGAAAATTCCTAACGCCTGGAATTGTTTAGTGTGCATACTTTTATTTTGAAAAACGACGACGGAAGTAAACATTAATCACGTTACAACCCGGAAGAATTGCCTTTCTCCGACTAACGTTTGAATAAACAACAGTGGCCGATTTATGTTAGGGAGGAAAGATTAAACGCGATGCGGCTAACCGACACTACATATCCCGAGTAAGATCCGTGCTCCGTAGCGCTGGAGGCGGTCGAGTGTGTGCAGCTACGCCCTTTCGCCAGCCACATTGTCGAAGAAAAATAGCCCTGTTCTGTTTACAAATTGGGGCGAGAGAAATTGTTTCCCTGCAGTGTAGCTAATCGCGCGGTCGTGGTTTTTTTTGTTGTTAAACGCAGAAAACATGGCCGAACTGCATGTCGTGGAACCGAGCGGCACCGGCACTATAGAGCAAACCGAGCACCGCGATGTCCGGGGGTCTGTGCGGCTGGCTTCGCCCAGTCTC
>OMOT01030712.1:6622-16801 GCA_900312575.1 Acanthochaenus luetkenii | reverse complement strand
TACTTGATTCGCACAACGCAAAGAGTTCGTGCGCACAAGTGCGATGAGGCGAAACGTTGTAGACGGTGACAATGAATATTCGTCGCACGGCTGGCGGGTATATTTAGAGAGTGATATGGTGAATGAGGAATGTAAGCTGGTTATGTAACAGGTTTAAGCCATAAACAGAGGCGCGCAACTGAGAGCACAAATCATGGCAGACACACACACACACACACACACACACACACACACACACACACACACACTTACACACTTTATTCAGGGGAGTTCCTGCAATAAATAAAATGAAATACCAAAAATACAAAAATCAGTGCGAGAAGGAGACACTGTTTGACTTTGTGGGCCCCATGTGACATCGAGGGGAAAGACGGGTAGCGGGGATAGGCTTCCATAGATTGATGTGTTTTTTCCACACGTCTGACTTTGAGACACTCCTAACCCGCTGACCCATATTCATCCCACCCGTTTATGCACAGGATTAAAGTGCCCGGGAGAGAGAAAGACAGGAAAAAGAACGCCTTTGGTCTGTTATGTAATGCTGGATGGGTGAGGAAAAAACAAAACAAGTTGAGTGGGACCAACCTCTGCTGCTCTAAAGGAGTTTCCCTGCTCTGACACTTTTTTTTTGCCATTTCACTCCTAATTGTTTTAAGCACAATCAAAAAGAATCATCTTAAAAGAAAAGTTTGGATAACTTTTGGATAACTTATTGTATGTGAATATGTATTCGTCCCCCCCCCCCTTTCCGAATTGGGGTTATTGTTAAATACCTAATTTCATAAATTCTCCCACGTTTTACTGCATCAAGTATTAGTGCGTATCATAGGCTATCATATGACTTAGTGTATTATGTCATACTCCAGAGCTTAGTCTAAACAAGTCTTAAAAGACTGGCAAGGAAAAGCCAGTTTTATCTTATCTTATCTTCAGAATCATTAAGTCCTAAAGTTCCTGTCTGTGACTTTGACACAATGCAACAGTGTGTTGTGGTCTATTGTCTCATGTTCATGAACTCTTACAATGTTGGAATATATTACTGTATTTGTTTACAAATATATTCAACTGGCCTCACAATTTAACACATTTCAAAATTCAGTGCTGTTACAAATATTCACAAATGCATGCCACTGTGCAGGGGAGCAAAAGAGAAAGTTATAAGCTTTCATAAAGGAATGCAGACTTCATTGCTTTATTAAATAAAGCATTCATCCAAAAGTACATGTGCTCTATTAAGACGTAATTGCCATTGGTTTATTGCGGCGGCACAGTCCAGTATAGGATCACTCAAAAAATAAAACAATAAAAAATGGTTTATGGCTCACGGTTGAGTTCCAAACTTGTAAGGCATTTTCAGGATTACAGTGCTGTATGTTCAGACTCCTAGCCACAGAAACCAACATCTGAAATGCAGCGGACACTTGCTCAAGTGCAGTTTCCTTCCTTACACCAGCTGCATTAGACTTTCTGAGGATGCACATTTCTTATCCTGCATGCAGAGCGTTTACTGTTTTAACCCTGAGTGCTAATACCTTTTAAGTAGAAAGCGCTTACTTCAGCAGAAGCTCTGCTGTAAGACATGAGCGGGTCGGAGAACAGGCCTTGGAGGGTTGTGGACATCATTACTGGGAAGAAGAAAGGGTGCTATTTTCATATTGCAAGATCCCCCAGTTCACAAATTTGGAAACAATCAATATTAATGGCTTGGTTATGTAAGTTGACGGTCTCTGCAGAGGCTTGGTTGAAACCGCACAGTTGCACAGGGAAGCTCTGAAGCCGCAGAT
Source organism: Acanthochaenus luetkenii (assembly GCA_900312575.1). NCBI lineage: Eukaryota > Metazoa > Chordata > Actinopteri > Beryciformes > Stephanoberycidae > Acanthochaenus > Acanthochaenus luetkenii. Next base: position 15,017 of record OMOT01030712.1, on the reverse strand, counting down.
CTGATAAGAGCTCTGGTGTCCCTGATCCACTATGTTAACCTGAGTTTGTGTGTGTGTGTGTGTTGCAGTAGACTGCGTTGAGTGATTAAGATGAGAGTAGTCTATGTTATGGGAATGGCAATGACCACACCAGTCTGTGTTTCTGGTAAAACATTGTGAAAGTTGTCACCTGGTAAAGTGTAACGTGGTTTCCTGCAGCGGAGAATATTACAGTACATTTGGCTTATCAGTCTGCCTCAATATAATACCTAGATTAAAGCTCTTCCGATCTTTTCACACTGAATACCAAACAGCTTTCAATGTATCATGCCATAACCTTTTGTGATTTTGTAGATTTTTCCATCGCAAGGTTTTGCTACCATTTTCTATAGGTAAAAGATATAGCGTCTTAAATTGCTGGTTGCACAGCGGACAACAAATCCCACCTGACGCTCCAGTTGTAGCTGAACAATAGCTGATCCAAATGATGAAAAATGCATAGTATAAAACTATTTGGTCCTCTCTTCATAACTGGACTTTCATCAAACTGTTTTATTTTCGGGGAGCGGAATGAGAGCGCCCGGCTGGAGTGGCAGCATTTATTTAGTTGTTGCTGACTGGAGACGGATGGGATTGCAGGGTGGAGGGAAGCAGAGGCCTTTAAAACAAAACAAAAGGTTTTACACAAAAATCTCAGAAAGCCTGGAGTTGGCATGGGGCTCGCGCACCACTCAAGTGGACAGCAGCATTAGTAAGGCTGTAGCATTGTTAAATGTGATGAATTAGTGCACCCTGCCCGCTGGAGAGCATGAAGACACAGATATAGGCGTTGCCGTGCTTTCAGCCTGGACAGATCCGGGAGAGGAACTCCATTAGGTGTCTCTTTATTTCTGGCTGGTTGCCTAAGATAATAATGGCTCTCGTTCCTCCCGCATTTTCAATGCTGACATGTGGGTGAGACAATAATGTCACGAGCTCTCTTGTTGATACCTGTCATATAATCCTATGTTTTGTGTTAGGGCTAGGAGTTGCGTTATTAAACGTACTGGATACAATTAGCCTATTTAAAGTCAAGAGTCAGTAATTGCCCTATTCACATATCCTATCCTGTATTCTGTTCTCTTACGCTTAACAGTCTGCAAAATCATTTTAACAAAAAGGAGATGAACAGTATTTGATTGAGTAAGCACACGCATACATAAAGCTGTTGCATAGACAGTGACATGTGCTCTTAGTTTAGACTTTGGCACCGCTAACTTTGAAAATGTTCTCCTGTTCTTAGGAGTGTCAAAGGACTATTATCTATCTATCTATCTATCTATCTATCTATCTATCTATCTATCTATCTATCTATCTATCTATCTATCTATCTATCTATCTATCTATCTATCTATCTATCTATCTATCTATCTATCTATCTATCTATCTATCTATCTATCTATTCAGGTTTTCAATGTAAAATGGGTGAATGCATGTACAGTAGAGCCCTATTTTCACGTAAAGCTCAGTTTTATTTCTCAATTTTCCAAACTTATTAGCCCGCCTGAAAGAGAACCCAGTGCTTTAAATTTTTTAGGCTAAACTGACCCTTGCAAATGCATTTAGAATGGCCTGGTATTTATTTTTCAATTGCTTATTAATTTAGAGTAAATACATATTTTTTTTCTGCTACTTTATAGATGATCAGCTAGCAGATGTTTAAATAGTATCTTTATCGTTACCATTTTAGCATCCCTTGTCCTTATCGATGACATTAAATGATTGCAAATAATACAAGAACCTATGATTATGTGGTTGTGTTGCAATGTGTGCTGTGTCTGGCACCAGGGAACAATTTTATATAGGAAGCTACTTTGCAGACACACTGTTGGTCCTTCACAGTCAGAGGACACTGCTAGATCACTATTATGTCCTTCACTCTGGAATTTACTTTGAAAAGGACTTCAAGACCCATGATTATCACTAAGCCTAAACATCTGGGCCTATTAGCTTCAAAGTTCTCATGACTGAATTCCATATGCATAATTATTGACAATATGTTTTCATCAACTATATCCTATAGCACCCTATCATGATGTAGAAAATTGATCAAGGCTCAAGCTATTGAGTCCATGTCCTTTTAATCAGTACCAGAATTGTTTTTATTCTCCAAGTACAACGGGTACACAAGGAGTTTGACTTGGTTAATTGCTGCTGGCACATTACAAGACAGTTACACAATGCAGGATCCACAATATAGATCCAGAACAAAACGTGACAGGGTCTCACATGTAGTTGAGACAAACCAAACTACTATATGACGGTAGACTAAACATAAACACTCCTACAAGTATATCTTCAAAGCTGAAGAAGTTACGGTGTTGCTGCATTTAGTTGGTAACTATTTTCAAGTTTATCGGGTGTATAAAGGCATAATAGGCTATATTAATTACAAAAAGTTTAGAGACGTCAAACTTAACCTAGACCAAATGTGAAAGTTTTATTCTTGCGGGACAGTTTATTTTGGAGTTTGAATCACCAGTGGCTCAGCTGGGGCTGGCGAGGAAGTTTCCGCTGGTGACAGGCACCAGATTTGATGTGAAATCTCCCGTGGTGAATGATAGCTCAGATCCATGGCCCATTTACAGAAGTTTGTATCTTAGATAGAAAAGTCTGAATAGTAATGACCGAAAATACTCCAGATGCATCATTGGAGGGTGTTAAAGGAGTCTAAATTTAATGCGGTACACTGTGACCTAAGTACTGGTACTGTAGATTAGCCCGGCTCTGTGCTGCTCTGATATGAAATGGGCCCCTCAGAAGAGGCCTAGAGGGAGAGAGGTGGTGAGAGGGGTCTAAAGGATCACTCCCAGGAATTCTTATGTCACTAGGGCCAAGCCTTTCGCAGCTCCAAAAGTCTGGAGAATACAAAGCTCCTGAGCATGTAGGTAAGTCCCTCAGACTGAACATTTCCAGCACTCACTCAACTGGGGACTTTTGACCAGCGATATCATTCAAATCATCATTCCTATGCCCTTGGAACACGATCATACTGGATACATACTGAAGTTATATGCGCAACTAAAGCCATTCGAGGCTGCAGAGCGCTGACATGTGTTGAACACTTGAGACAAACTACACTGAGGGTCTCCCAGCCACAGAGGCTCTCTCAGACATTACGTGCATGTGCGTGCTTTAAAACAGTAAGAGGTAACAGTGTAAAATCGGTTATTTTAACAGCACATCTCAAGAGTCTCTTAACCGGTATTCGTCTTGCTTACTGTAGGCAAAATGTCTCTCGTGGCAGCCCTGTTTTAAGGACTCTGTCGAGTGCTGGATGACTGCAACATCAGTCTAAGAAGCGATTCTATCTATTGCATTTTGTCCCTTGTTTGTCGTGTATGACTGGCACAGCAGAGAGTTACGTAGTCAAATACTGTGCAATAATGTCTGTACTTATCATGTCTTTACAATATGTGTTAAATATGGCTAAAATAGCCACTGGGTAGAGAAGGTGTTCCCAGGAAACAGTTTATTGCTGAAGCTTTATTTGACTTGGTCCAAGAGGATTTGTATAATTACTTATTTTTGTCTCTGCAGCATTCTTTAACACGTCAGGAGTGGAAGAATACACTCACACATTTGACAAATTATGATGAAGAATATATGTAGCGAGAATGTTTTCTGGTATGTACTTTGAATTTCCTTTGATTCTATCACAAGGGGTGAGGTAATAACTCGTAGTAAGGCAAAAGGATGTATATTATTTCCCCCATTGTCATTTTTGCTGCATCAATACTTGTAGAGTATTACTCAACAAAGTAAATTTTTTGTCACCTGGAACAAACCAAAAACTTTTGGAGACATGAAAGATAAGACAACTTGAGAATCAGTGTCATTTCTGTTGGCTTGATTATTTATATTGGAGTCACAAGCACGACTTAATCTCATAAATAAAAAAGGGAAAGATACAGATCCGTCCCCTCCAGGTACTGCCGCCACTTAATCGAATTAGCTCCACTCTCAGGCTTGACAGACTCTTCAAACACCCCTGGTGACTTTTGAGTGCCGATTACAATCAGCTACTATTTTCAGCCTTTGATTAAAATCTGGTGAGGTTGGACAGAATTTTTTAGAGTGCAGAACCAACTAATTATTAACATCAGAGCCTATCTCTCCAGTTTTTTTCTTCATATTACTGAGGGCCAATGGACTGGAATAGTTAAACAATACCCATAAGTATTAATCATGTTGAATCACACCGTGTGAAACTATTAGCTTGTTCTTATTTAAATATCTCACATTAGTCAGGGGTGTATTGTCCAAGGACATAGGTCCTCACTGACCTTCATGTTTGTCCATAAATGAGTTTGGAGATTATATACGCATGTGAAAGCATGTGCTTGAGTATTTGTGAAACTAAAGAGGCCATTTGTATGCATAGTCCAACATCTTGTCTAGTTTTGATAAACCGTAACATGATACTCTTTGTTAAAGAATCTATCTCCTTATCCATATTCTCTCATCTGACAGACAACAATAATGAACACAACTCAAACTGATGCTTTACTCATAAAATAATAGAGGATGATCACAATTGGTCCTGCTTCATGTCATAAAATCATTGTAATCTGCCTGTCAAACACAATTCTATCCCATTGTTACTCTCAAAAAAACTGATTTTGAATATGAATACGTCACTAATGAATATTTGGTTCTCGTGTGTGTGTGGATTGATTGCTGTAGGAGGCGTATAAAGACAGAGTGTGCTACGATGGGGCTCAATCAATGCTGCTGTGCAGCGCTCTGGTAGTGATTGAAAGACAGAGTCACTCTTCACCATGTATGGAAAACGAATCATGCTCCCATTCACTGACAAATAATCATCTGTCTTAGCAATCAATATTTGCTGCTTTATTTTACTAATGTAGTACTTAAGGAGCAATAATTAATACCATGCTGGGTTGTTAAAAGCCTATTTTTATATGACAGACAGAAATAGACATACAGAAATAGGAAGATGGAAGGCTTTGGTTGATGTTGATACTGGCGTATCTTTCCTCATACATTGTACAATGAACTCAGTAGAATTTATCACACGTCAGAAGGAATAACAAATGCATAATAATTACAGTGCAAATAACTGTTGCATTCAAGTTGTATTAACATAGGAAAAAAATGTAAAAAATTATTTCACTGGTCTCTATGTTGCTCTTAGCCATTACAAGTGGTTGATTGTCTGTCTTGTAAAACATAATGGCTTAAATCCAGGGCCATAGGCCACGGTCCCTGTTATAAATTAAGAACCTACCATAGTTGTTAAGAAGTAACTGGGTTAAAACAAGGACAGTACTTTGAGAAATTTGACAGGTGGACGGATGTCCAAAACCAACGCAAATTTAAGTCTTTCAGAAACATTAACTTCAGAAATATTTACTTATCACAGTTGACATTTACTTATCACAGTTAACAGAAAACGCCCATCTTATTCTCATCCATTAACTACTACTATCTTTTCATTTGGTGCAAGTTTTTTTGGGTAATTGAAAGATGGTAAAAGACAGTCTTTAACCGAGGGAATATTCATTCTATGTCATCTTGTGTTAAACAAGTATGCTTGTGATGCTCATTAATTTCTGCTTGCTCCACTTGCAGTGTTTGGGCTCTCTTAGTTGGCTGAGTTCCACAGTGTCTCTTCTGAAAGAGCCACTTCATCTCTGTCAGGGGCAGGTGGAAATTTGCTGCACACTTCTAATTGGACAAAGTGCCTTTCAAACTCTGAGCCATTGTACACAGATCAGATTATCAGACAGACCAGGTGTCAACAGAGGTTTTTCACTTACCTCCTCCCCTCCTGCTCTCCTCTGCACCTCTTGGTCCACTTTCAGTCTCTCCCTGTGCTCTTGTCTCTGACTCCCTTTTAACTCCCTGTCGCCTAGTTTTTTTTTAGTTAAAGTTCTGCAATATAGTTTGGGGCCGTGATCGGTATATCTTACAATCAGTGAAAAGATGCCAGAATTGGAGTGATGTGATTTAATCTGTTTTGTACCAATTAAAATCCTAACTGCTGCATTTTGAACAAGCTGGGGAACTGAAATAGACTTTTGATTGATTCCAGAATAAAGACAGTTATAAGTTTAAACATAAAGATAGAAGCATTAATTACTTTCTCCAGATTACTAAATGATAAAAATGGCTCAAATTTGGAATTGTTCTTAAGACTGCACCACTCTCTTTACCTGTTCATCAAAGTCAGCATAAAAAACCCCCCAAATATATGGCAGCTGGCCTCACATGAGCTGACAGAGTGCCTACTTAATGCTAGATTGTGGCATTTCTGCTTTATTGGACAGTGTACAGTGAAGAGAGGCATGAAAGAGCAAGTGGGAGGACCTGCATCATAGGTCCCAGGTCAGATTTGAATCCAACTTTATGTCACTGACGCGTTTCTTGAGAGTGTCTAGGTGGTTTGAGTCACTGGGTTTCAGTGGTACCAACGGAAGGAAATGTAATTTTTTCGGATGGGAGTGTGTAAATGGAAAATAGGATGGGGCCTAATATTGAACCTTGAGGAACTCCACAGATAATGTGTGTTGAAGAAGAAGAGGAGTTTCCAATAGTGATGGAAAATGCTCTATGTGATAGGTATGAGCTGAACCAATTGCAGTAAGTGTTTTTGTCTTTGATGCAACCCAGAATTGGAGCCGGTCTATTACAATTCTATTCAATCTACAGTGTCAAAGCCTGCAGTGAGACCTAAAAAGATTACAATTTAACTTTGACCCAAATCTTCTGTTAAAAGAATGTCATTGGTAACATTAATGAGGACAGTTACTCTACTGTACATACTGTATGTTTGATGCATAAAAGCTATTAATTGACTTGCAACAACTTTGTACCAGGAATATAGCTGCTAATGGCAATGCAACACTGATATGTATGCAAAAGTTGAGGAATTGATGCATCTGTAAGAGGAAGTTAGAATGGCACTATCTCGATATCCTTTGACAGTTTTATGACTATATCAGTTGCATGCAGTAACAAATAGATTATCATTCATATGTACTATAGTTGAGTCCAACCATCAGGCAAACATGGCTTGAGTCTGGCATAGTAGATTGCATATCTTGTCTTCACATCGTCAGCACAGATGTAATTCCCTGTGCTGATTTGATTCTGGGCAAAGGAAAGTGGACAGGAGAGATTGATGGTGGTGTCCTTAGTCAGACAGATAACACCTGATTCTGCCTGCAGGGGGTTAGTCTAGCATGCTCCTCCTCTGCACATCAGATACATAGTAGACTATGTTGAGGAGGTGAACCGTTCCTTCACTCAATGCAAATTCAGGGCCACATTCAGAGATGATCCCAGGACGATTGAGCCAGTGTTGCCCCGAGCGCTCTGCACCACATGATCCATGCATCAGCCACACCTGGGAGAAACCCACGCAAGCATGGGGGTCATTTGTTTAACACAGGTGCATCATGTATCTCAACACACTCAAACAAGCACACACACACACGCACACTCGAGTGCACACATATTCGTGCACATGCGCACACACGCATACCCACACAAGTATTAATGATATGTATGTATCCTGTTGACACACGTCTGCATTTGGTTATACACTCTAAAAATGTCTACAATTCAAAACCATTTGTTATGACCTCTTGTTTTATTCAGTATTTTTTCTGTTATGGAAGTCTTGATAAATTTGACCAAGGAATGTTTTTATTTTTATTTGGCTATTTATGTATTTGAGGGTTATGAATAGTGTTCAAGTTAATTTATTTTGATAGCCCTTTATCACAAGCATGTCTCAAAGGACTTTACAGAAAATTAGCCAAACTAGATCTAACTGAACAACAATCAATGGAATTACAGGATAGTGTGGATGGGCACAGTAAAGATCCGATAACCAGTATCTGAATCATATCAGATACCAGTGAATTTTAATGTATCAGTATCAGCTACAAGTTGTCCGATCAAACTCCGATCCATTTATTTATTCATTTATTTAATGTCCTCCCTTCGATCCAAAATGATGTAAAAATGTATTGGTAACCCTTTAATTTACAGGCTGTTAATTATGTTGTAATGAATGGAAATAACTAAGTAATTTCCAAGTAAGATAGATGTAATTACTCTTTATAGCATTAGACTGGTAACTACTGAGTAATATACAAGTTAAAAAAAAAAGGTGCTTGGTCTGTTCTGGGGTTTCTATTGTTTTCTGTTGTTATTTGTGTAGTGTTACTACGGAGTACATTTGTATACCTATGTGAATATTGTACATAGTCAGTATTGGTATGTCTTTTCTCAAATATATAATGTATTAATGTATGTATTCTACATTATAAGCAAATGAAAACCTAATGACAAAACATTGATTTGAGGTCACTTTCTGTAATGAATGATACCCCCCCCCCCCCCT
>OMOT01030703.1:0-10992 GCA_900312575.1 Acanthochaenus luetkenii | reverse complement strand
TGCTACTACTACTATGAATACTACGAATACTACTACTACTAATAATAATAATACTATAATATTACTACTACTACTACTACTACTACTAATAATAATAATAATAATAACAACAATACTACTACTACTACTACTAATAATAATAATAATAATAATAATAATAACAATACTACTAATACTACTAATACTAATAATAATCATAATAATAATAGTAATAATAATAACAGTAATTATAGAACAAAACCTGCTGTGCAACACATTGGTTTGATAGTAACAGGGATGACCTCACAGAACACATATCAGTGTGATCACGCCTGCCATCAACATTATCACCTCCCTTCTATTATCAGATATTACAATCAAATATGTAATTAGCACAATTAGCACATAAACTGACAAGGTGAAAAAGCATTGATGTATTTGTATCATAACATTTAATAAAAAGACAGTAGCTCATCCTTAAATCAATTAATGACAACAGGAGAGACATTAATTTCCTTCTTTTGTCCACTCTCATTTTATCATGGTGCCTTTTGTCTAATTCCTTCTGGAAGTCAAACATATATGGCTGTTGCCTGCATTTACCCCCTATTAGTCTCCGTCCATCCAGACCTGCCCTCATACCCCGGCCTCTATAGTCATTAATTGACAATGAGGTCTAACATGGTATTGTTTGTTAGGACTTTTCAATAAAGGGTGCCTGGAAAGCAGACACCTTAGCCATTATACCCACGTAAACGATAAGGTCGCAGTAACAAAAGGAATGCTTTTCCCTGGAGAGGATCCAGCGTCCCACACACAGAAACACACACACACACACACACACGTGCGCGCACACATACGTAGTCAATGTCACAGACGGGATGCAACTCCATACTTTTAATAATATATCTGAAAAAGCAAAATACTGAATATTGACTTCATATTGTTTTATATTTGCAGGGAAGGGTGCAAAGATAGTCGGCTGATAAGTCGGCACCTGTGTGTTTCAATGGCAACCGTAGTGTCTCCAGACTGAGTGAGGGGTCAACCCCGTTTGTTTCATCTCTACATTTGTTTCATCCGCTTCTTTTTCCTGTCTTTGATCGACTCCTTTCATTTACATGACTAAACAAGCACCTGACCTAATTTGTAATGGGGAATATTCTACTTCATATTCAACGTGTTAATTGTATTATTCGAAAATTGATAGTTCTGTAGAAGATAAGATCAGATTTGATATGTCAAGATGTGAATGTAATCTTAACAGACTTTGTATATGTGTTGTTGGGTCTTTTTCCAGTCTCGTGCAAATCTCATGAGAATGTTTTGTGAATATTATGAATTTCCCCTCACGTTGAGGCAAATCGTCCAACACATGGGCAGCAAGCTGTAATCAATGAAACTAAAACTTTTTCTCGCCAGGTCCTGTAAACTGTACAGTATGAATTTTGTCCTATGTTGACCAATTTGCATATAGCCATTTATTTTATTCATAGTAATATACCAGATTTAATGGATTACACCAGGTGTTGTGTCCACATGGCACACGCCCATGTCCACTGAGCCACCAGGACGCCCCATGATTTTGATACTGAGATGCAATCTGATGCCAGTCAGTGGTTTGCTCGATCATAGAACATTTTGAGTAGAGAAACCTAAAGCTTGCAGTCATTAAATATATGTAGAAGGGACAGAATATCAAGTTTAATCCATTGTTTCCACCCTGCGGCGGTTTGACTCTTCACCACGTCTGGAATAATTAATGTTCATGTGAAGCTTTGTTCTTTGGAAGCAAACACTGCGGCTAAGGTGAGAGTGCTAACGTTTACCTCAGCTAATGCTAGGGCAACAGAGCTCTCATTAATATGGATTTGACTGTCTGCCCTGTGTAATTTAATGATGACAGGCGAGCCCAGCACTGATGCGGACCGACGTCAGGCTCGGCTCGCTCTCCGAGGCTGTGCTGTCTGCACGATGTGCTCTGCTTAACTGTTTGTCTGCACGTCTGATAGCAGGGGGAAGGGGCTTCACCGCAGTGATGAAGCTCCCCATGTGGCGGCTGGGATGCATACCATCCATCCTGCAACAGCCCTGTGGGTTGTTGACGGATAAGTAGATGGATTGGCAGATAGAAAAGCAGACACGAGGCAGCTGGGGGAGACAGAGAGCTGGAGGACACAATCCACATGTTTGCACTACAGCGATGTTTGAAGCCACCCTGCACTGTCGGGCCCCATTCTGTGAATAGCCTGTCGTTCTGAACGTGTAAAGAAAAATGTCGCAATTGTGTTAATGTTGTGGTATATAACTTACTTACTAGTAACCCTCTCTTTCTGATATGCGTCGCACAATCTCTTCAGTTCGGTCGCCGCAGGGGAGTGATGCTTACCCACAATCACCACACACCACTGAATGTGTATTGCCTAATTAAGCTTTCAATTTACAAGTACGGGAAATTAGTCTGAGTGTTTAGTACATAAGATGGGAATTTCCTGTCTGATAACACCAAATGTTTGTGTATTTTGTGCATGTATTTGGAATGAAAGATGTGCTGAAATGAAAAGATATCGGTTACACGCATGTTTAATGCAGCTCTGGCGGTTATCTTTTCCTACACAATGTGACAAGGCTTCTGTTTACAAGCACTGTACATACACATAACTTACTATTTATGTTCACGATCAGCCTCCAGCACATTGGTTGACACACAGTAACTTTTTATTCTTCATTTACCTCGGGACATCTAACAAAGAAAGGCCCGAATTAATGGGGTGTTAGGTAATTTGTCTGTCATTTTCCAAGAGAGATTATCTCCTCTGCACACACAACCTTTGATGACCATCCCTATACAAAATACCTCATTTCTACGTACCCATTGTGGTGTCTGAATAGCGTCCATCCATGTTTGTGTCCCAATGCAGATTTTAATCCTGGTCCATCTCCAGTGCAAAATCTTGGCCTATACACAGGGGTCATCCCTGCATTGTCTCAGAATCTAGGAGGAAGTGAGGGCAAATGATGTGTACATCTTTAATGCTTACTCTGTTTAGTCATCACGGCGAAGATTAAACCCTGCTCAGAAAATGGACATTTTCTCCATGGGCATGATTGTCGCCTCCCACTAAAACTGCCTCTGCAGAGATAAACCGCTAAAGATTGACGGAATTGCTCTCAACATCCCCTTTCTCACTGTGACATCTTCGGATGAAAAAGGTTTCGTCCACCGCAGTTTCTCTGCGTGAAATGATGCATAACCTTTGATGCCCCAGATTTCAGCGTGTTGTATAAGACTCATGTTATACAGGTTAAAGCCAGACTTTCATTTCTTTGTGGTTCTATTTCTACTGCAGCTTTGCAATGGTGGCTCGGTGACAGATCTGGCCAAAGGCATGCTGAAGAGAGGAGACAGGATGGATGAGGCCATTATTGCCTACATCTTGCATGAGGCCCTCATGGTAAGTCTGGCCTTTTGAATGGGTGAGACACAGACGTTCTGTAGAGTTTAGAGCAACCTACTCCCGAATGAATTGCTGCGATGACGAGTAACTACAAGTGAATTTGAACGGGCTCATTTTGAAGGCAGGTGCTTGTCAACCCCTTGTTTTCATTCAGGGCCTCCAACACCTGCACGTCAACAAGACCATCCACCGTGACGTCAAAGGCAATAACATCCTGTTGACCACACAAGGAGGGGTCAAACTCGTGGACTTTGGTATGCAGTGTGTCTGTCTTTGTGTGCACGAGAGCCGTAGACAGGCAAAATGACAGAGACAAGGAGTAGTAGTATTTATTTCTTTGTGTTATGGTTTCTCTGTCGATGGAAAGCATGTTATGTGTGCGTACTTGATAGCGGATTCTGTAGATGGGGTCAAATCCATTACTTTCAATTGCCAGCCAACTGAAATTAGCCACCAATTACTTCCTTGGAGTGGGTGGAATACATTTGCACAGCCTGACGAGGTGGTAGACCATTATCCACCTCTTCCGTTCTACCGCAGACAGCAGAGGACATTGTTGTTATTCAGCCTGTGTTCGCGCTGATTTGCGTTTGGGTTTTCTTAACCAAATGAGGCCCCTCAGCACAGCACACCGGTGCCTGGATGGGAGGCTCACGATAGGCCGAATGATTCCGACTATTTCCAGGGATGACTCATTCCACTTGTTATGGGGCTGAAAAACCAGCTGCCTCTTTTCATTACAAATAAAAGCCCCGCTCAACATGTGTGTAGGTTTATATTTAGTCAGCTAATTGCCGGCTTCTCTTAAAAGCCTTTACCTAAGCATGAAGCACAAAGTGTGCAGCTCTCTTTTATGATGATCTGTGGGGAAGGGGGGGAAAACACTGAACAATATATGAATATCAAGTACCTAATAAGGAGTAAGGCCCACCTCTTCAGTCCTCCTTGGAAGGCTGTCATAGAAGTCCTGAACTCGTATATTGGACCATTTCTCCAAGAAGGAAACCCTCATAACTTTGTAATGAAGATATTGTCCTCAGTATTACAACATACATATTTGGAACGTATGCGATAGATATCTAGAAACGTTTTGTATAAAATGTCAACAGAACTAATACAATTCTTGAGTTTCAAGCTACAGTATGTTGTTGTACAGGTCAAGTAAGGATGCAAATGTTTTGCTCACAACAGTTTATACAGGATTAGATTTTGTATCTAATCATAATTTGTGTGTACAAATACGCCATACAAATCTCAATAATTCCATAATGCAATCCTATTATATAACTAGCGAGCACGTACCCACAGGCTCAACCCACACACATCTATCTGGCGTCATGGTTTCTCCAGGTGGCTTATCCCACAATGCACTTTTTGTCTGAACCAGCAGGTTGCACACAGTAGCCACAGTTGGCCCAAGAGGTTGGTTTGTCACCAAATTGAATTGAACAAGTTACACAAAACAGCCAGAGCCCGTGATGCCTGTAGGTCCAGAAGAGACATGAGGTGTTGTTTTGTGTTACTGGACCTACTAAGATCCCCCATAATGCATTGCTGCTGTGTGACCTCAGTCCCCTAACTTTAAATAACATTAATATGTGTTTTGTAGCTTGGCCTTGAGGTAATGTTTGAATATAGTTATATATCTACAGTATATATCTATCCCATTTTAAACATCCGCTGGTAACAGTATACTTAATCATTACTTAAGTCAGCCAGCAACCACTAGATGTACCCAGTTGTGGTACATGACATTTCACTTTTTATGTATTTCTTAACATTATTTTTTTGGCTTTCTTTGCCTTTATTTGATAGATACAGTAGAGAGACAGGGAAGATTGGGTGAGAGAGGGGGATGAGATGCGACACTAGGTCACCCTGCCATCACTTTAATCTGCTACAGAGGTGGCTACTTTCAATCTCTTCTTGTCAAAGGCACATGTGCTCTTGCAGAATGAATACAAAATGTCACTCTGTGCTAGGCTTTATGGTCTCACAGAAGATAATGGGCATATCAGACTATTTATTTGATGGGATTGGGATCCAGGCATCGCAAGTAACAAATAAGAATCTATTTTTGTACTGGTATCGAGGTTCTTGTTTGCTTTAGAACATCTTATCAAGTATCTGGTGTTTCTGTGGCTAAAACTGTAATGAATGTCCAAGATAGGGAGGCTATAGTATCTATAGAACTATGCTTGAGAAATAATGTATTACGTGAGAATGTTGCTGAGATAACAGAGAGTTTGAACTCTCAGCTAACCGTGGCGAGAAGCTGGAAGACATTTAATGGCATTTAAAGGTGTAGCATTTCATAATTAATGAATCATTACCACATTAATTACTGTAAACCAACAGGACCGTAATCGAGCCTCTACCGGCCTCCACGTTGCAGTTTACATTGTGTGCCTGCCGGATTGCTTTACGGCACAAAACAGGAACCGTTTTACTTTGAAACTTTATTCCCGTAACTTATTGTTACTCTGCACACACATGCCTTCTCAACATCGGCGTCAGTTCATACTGGTATCGGATATGGGCCATAGTGACGAAAGCAAAAAAATGGGGGGGGTCGGGCACGTGTTCGTGCGTCACGCTGGGATTCATGTTTTTTCATGTGGAGGGGCGCACGCTACACCAAGCAGCCGAAAAGATAAAATCACCGCAGTGACAGGGGAAAAAAATAGCAAAGAGATCGACCCAGAAAGAGCAGAGAAAGAATTATGGAGACCGTCCTTTCAGTCTCTTCATGAATATTCTAATTGATAGCGTTATCTCTGTGATGATAATTAGGTGTGGTCCATCGGGCTCCAGTCCTGGCTAATGTAGTGGAAAGAGGTGGGGCTGTGGGAGCTTTTGTAGGGGGCTCTTTGTGTGACTGTACCCGTCACACACTGATATACGGTACATATGTAGTGACGTGTGTGTGTGTGTGTGTCACATAACTATGAGTTTGATCGGATTATTGTGGGTTGAGTGTGGGTGTGACTTTGTGTGTTAGCACAGTGGTTTGGTTACAGTGTTTGTGTGTGTGTACAGTGTGTTTGTGTGTGTGTGTGTGTGTGTGTACAGTGTGTGTCAGCCCTATTTATATCCCCTCCTGCACATTAGTCTAATCCCTTTTGATGTTTGCCACAGAACCGTTGAGAATCTCAGGGTTCTGTTTCTTCTGCGTTCCTCACCCTGGCATCCCACTCCACCGCTGCAATTTGAACACATTCTCTCATCTATACATTTTGTCGGGGGAATTTTCCCTAATTTCCGCTACAACATTAGGTGATTCGATTTTGCAGAAACGATGTGATTCAGTTTTACATCGAAATGTGGTCGAACAAACAGTTTGGACTATGTTCTGTGTCGTGTATCGACAGATCACGTTTGTTTGTTGATAACCAGTTTTGTGTTGAAGCTCTGCGTTCGTCAAGGTTACTGCTCCTGTGTGTTGGTCACTGCTTCTGCTGAGCTTTGGGATACAACACAGCAGAGTGTAACATTCATTTGCCTGGACTGAACTGAAGTCACGATTGTGGGTCGGCATGTTCCTTGTCAAGATTTTTACTCACACATAGCGCACACACACACACACACACACATATACTAACACACACATAAGGACTCATGCACACACACATTCTCTCTCTGTCTCACTCTCTCTCTCTACATTCCCATTTCTGCTGAATTTAAAATAATGTCTTGCCGTAGACTTGATTGTCCTAACTTTGTCCTCGTCTTATACAAGTAGATGAGCTAACCTAATAAATCAGTTAGAAGGGAAGGTGAAATGTATTGTCCTACTGCCAAAGCCTGTTTACAGTTTAATTCTATTCAAATACTGTTCTTGAAATGACCAGCAAAATCACCAGGGGGTTACATAAGTATTTGTGATTCAAAGCAACCTATCATTTGATGGAAAAAGCCATTGCAACTTGGCGTGGTGTGTGTGTGTGTGTGTGTGTGTGTGTGTGTGCGCACGTGCATGTGTGCATTTCCCCTTCTCATCGTCACTATAGTGACAGCTCTATCAGCAGGCTTCAGGAAGGCTCTGAGATTCATTCAGCAACTAATAAGTTGAGCAGCACTCCACTGTCCACTGTTTCCTTTTGACAGATCATCACTTTTACCAGCTACTCTGCTCTTTGTTTGAAAAATATCAAGGATGTTATCAAGATAGTCCAGATTATCCCCATTGAGTACATGTCCTGAAAGTCTAGCTAAATGAAGTGTGTACTCTCTTCCCTGCAGGTGTTTCAGCCCAGCTGACCAATACCCGTCTGAGGAGGAACACCTCGGTGGGAACTCCCTTCTGGATGGCTCCAGAGGTACAGCATGCCATTCGCCTATAAAAGCTCCCGCAGCCCTTCTCTTTCCACTACATTAGCCCGGAGCAGATCCCAATGGGCCACAGTTAATAATAACCAGAGAGATAACGCTGTCAAATAGAATATTCATGAAGAAAATTCAATGGACAGCCTCCGTCGTTCGTTTCCCATCTTTAGTCATGGCTCAGTGCACTAGCAGTACATAAACCCTCTTAACAGAAACTGATTCATAATTTTGTACCAATATTTCACTGTAACAAGTAACTGCAAATCACACCCCGTTGTCCTGGGCTTGATAGGTTTAAGGATAGGAATGTTACTTTAATATTATCCCTAATTGTTTGGACTGCAACCATAGAAATGTCTGTAGTTGAGAGCTGCAACCAAATCTGGTAATACTGTCGTGCCAAAATTCCCCTAAAATATGTTTCCATTGGCAGTGTGCCTTTACCTCGATTCCATGCCAGGTGAGAAAATGACAAAATAATTGTAATTGTTGTGGATTATTTTCCCATCATTGGCTTTTCACACTGTAAAACAACATTTTTAAATTTCACAGGGTCAAAAGAATAAAAGCAGTCCTACCTAGTCACCTAGTTAGTAATGAACAGAAATCACGATCGTATTATCTCAAACTACAAGCATCCATTGATTGTGCAAAGAAATTGTGGGTCCATACATTAGTCTACATTCATTTTGGCACAACACCGGACGTCATGACTGCAGAGTGAAATGATTAGATGTGAAACAGCTGACTGTTTTGTGAAACAGCAGACTATTATTCAGAAATAACCTCAGTATGCGCCCATTGGCCAATCAGAATTGAGTGTTCAGCAAAGTTTGTGTACTATTTAGGATTAGCATTTATGCAGAAGGCTAACTTGGACGTTGGAGTAAAGGCGGGTGGGTGAGAGCAGGTTAGGCCCACAACACCTGCAGGAGGCTCAACAGTAAGTTCTGGTGTACTGTCACCACTCCTCTGCACACCCACTCTCAACACTGATCAAGATTAGATTAGATGGGGAAACTGGGTAAGCGTATACTCATCTACTGTACACCACCTTAACATTGCGCCTGCACTATAAGTGCATTGCCTCCCAGTGTGTATGCTCTCCTCTGATTTTTCTCTGCTCAGACTAACCTTGCAAATCAACTTGTCAAATAAAAAAAGGAGGCTTTTACATGAGGTTTGCATGCTGTGCAAATTGATGTAGAGTGTTAGCATATACACTACATGACGTATTCTGTCAGGACTCAAGGATTTTAATCTGATTTGAGTAAGATGCACATTCATCAAGAAAGTCTGGAGAAAGAACTTGGCCACGGTGGACTCTCTAGACTGGAAAGCCTCAGGTTGGGAGATCTGTTGATGTCTTCTGGGAATCACGAGTGAGAATTGCTGATAAGGATTTCTTAATATGACAAGAAAAGCTGTTTGGTTATTTGTTTTGAGCTCCGGTTCATACAGACGGACATTCTGGAGGATATATCAGCACATTTACGCAGCAGTAGTATTTCCTATTGCTACAGAAGATTCACTTAAGTCACTTTGAGTTGTGGGGTAAGTTCAGTGACGTTTGCACAGTGTTGTCATTGTTGGATGTGTTTCCCTTTTGAACCGAAGCTGTATGCAATGTTTGTGCATTGAGTGATGATTACTTCAAACCTGGGCATTTTGGATGGTGGACCATTCTTCAAGAAGGAAAGCCTCCAATTATTTCAGGGATGAAGGAAGTAGAAATCATCTTCACCCCAAAACGTCCCATAAAGGTTCAATGATGTCCAGATCTCATCATTTGGGAGGGCATGGAAGGCACCACTGTTCCTCTTTGCCGATGCAGTTTGTTTGTGTTTGGCATATATATTGTCGTATATTGCCACGTTAGATAATTTTGCAGTTTTTGTCCGATACACCTGTACATGTACTGACTATTTGGCCTCTTTTGAACTCTGTTAGTTGGCTCATGTTGCTTTGAAAACTCAGATATAACTGTGCTGATTTTCATACTTCCTGCTAATTGGCATCCCACTTCAAATGTCTTTGTGATTTAGTCACTTTAAAGTCCTTTTTCATATGGTGTTCATGGCCATTATTTTGTCCTCCCCTGTACGTTGCAGGTAATCGCATGTGAGCAGCAGTTGGACTCGACGTATGATGCTCGTTGTGACGTATGGTCTTTAGGCATCACCGCCATAGAGTTGGGAGATGGAGATCCGCCCCTCTCTGACCTCCACCCAATGAGAGCCCTTTTCAAAATACCCAGGTGAGCCTCCAACAGACCGCTGTAACCTATGACGCCAGAAATTGTATACTACTAATGAAAATACATTTGTAGTTGATTAATATGCATTGTCCCTTCTTAAATAAACGAAATAAATAAATGATGGGAAGACTATGCAACTGGAGGCTAACTAATTCTAATATTTAAGAGAAATAATGTTTTGTACCTTTCCTTGGTTGGCTCTTATTTCTTTCCTTTCTTATTTCTTCCTGTTCTGTGAAAGTATGCAGCAAGAAAAAGACGATTTTAAGACACGACTTACACATCACTTCCTAACAGCAGAATAAAAGCAAGTTAGGATTTGATCCAATGCGTCATTTATATATAAAATGCGGACCATCAGACAGTGGGCCTATTTTTATTTATTACATTCCTGTCCTGTTGGCAGAGGGGGATGTGAAGTCGGGGCTACGCACAGTGCTTGTGCTGTGATCGAAAAGAAATTGCCATCTGCAATTTCCCGATGCACTGATTTGCTTCTCTATACACAAGACAAGGTCCAGGGTTTTAATTCCAAATGGCTTTCTTTTGCTTGCAGGGTCTTAGCCATGAAACCTCTCATTCGTTCTGTGTGCATGTGTGTGTGTGTGTGTGTGTGTGTGTGTGGGCTGAAGGTGAAAAGTAATTGTTTATTCTCTGCTGATTCGGGTTTGAGAGCTGCACTTATCATCACTGGCATCTCAACAGCACAGCACCTTGTCCATCACTGCCCTGCAACAGTGTACGCCCCCTCACACACACACATACAAACACACACACACACACACACACTACAAACACACACAGGCACACACATACAAACACACACACACACACACACACATACAAACACACACACACACACACATACAAACACACGCAGGCACACAAACACAAGTACATGCATATCTGATTTTACATATATAACCATCTTTTCTCTCTTAAATACCTACATATAGACTCATACAAAATAAT
>OMOT01030700.1:1500-14610 GCA_900312575.1 Acanthochaenus luetkenii | reverse complement strand
CTAAAAAACCCATTTGGCACATTTTGGGCACCTTGGGTATCCAAATGGCCAAAATGGAGAGTCCGCCTGGTACTATCATCACTAAAACCTTTGTAGAACCTATATGCTTTGTTGTATTTCTATGTACTTTGGTACAGTTGTAGTCAAGGAGTTGCTGAATAGATTCAGTGGCATCTTTCTACATGGGATCATTGCTATCATGGTGTTATCCACTGTTTAATTTAGAAATCACTTTAGGCGAGGATAAAAATCTAAATTTCTCCTTTGGTTTATCCAAGTTTACTCTGGCATACTAACACTCAGAAGGTTACTGACACTGGGAATATATTCTATAAGGTCTTGTCTATCCATAGATGTCAAGGTCATGCATATAGACCTGACGGATGTGGAGCTATTCTTGTTTTAATTTGGGTACGTTCATTCAGGTGAGCGTACCCTCCCAGAACCCTAGGGTGGAAGAGGTTAAGGAGCACCAGCACCAATTTAGAAGCCAGTTTAATTCATACACGTTCATATTTTTTCCATAAATAAATAAAGGCACTTGAAAATAAAATCTCACATTTTGTATGTCAAGTTTATTTTAAAAAAAGCAACATAACAGATACTAAATTAACAAATGTCAACATAAAGCATGTGGTCAGTACATTACAGCACAAGAACCACAACACTGACAATACATAATACATTATTTCAGCTATTCCTGTCAGAAACAGTATGACTTACAGTATGTGCCCTTTTTGCGGGCTCACCTGCTGCACACTCCTCATGTTCAACATTTTGCTATTGTTGAGGAGGGTCTTTTCTTGTAAAAAAATGTTTTAATCTTTTGTTTCATTCTCGGAATAAGCTGCTCTCACTAACTACTAGTGACGCAACCGCCCGACCCAACAATAAACATGCTCGACCCAATTGGCCCTGTTCTTCCCTTTTGACTTTCCCCAGCTGCGTCTCGTCTTAGCTGAGTAGGGGGATGGCGGTCCCTGGGCTCTAGCGCCTCTAGAGGAACCTGCCCACACTGCTCCTCTCCACCTAACCTCCCTCTGTCCGCCACAGCACTCTTGATCAATGAGGGCCCAGGTGTCAGTAAGCCCTGTGGAGCAGGTAGATGATGGCATCCTCCACGCTGATGTGGGCCTAATAAATTGATTAACGTCTCAGTTTTCTTGCCACTGGTTCCATTGCACTGCTCTCGCTCTCTCTCTCTCTAAAAGTGGTCGCAAAATGCGACTAAATAGTTGCACTGCCCTGCGGTGAACATCCGTGCATTCACTGTCTGCTTCTTCAGTGCCTGTGGTGACTTTACGGATGCTGGTTACCTCAGCCTCAGGCTGGATGCCTTTTCAAGGTAGACAACGCATCAAGATGAGTGACTAGTGTTGGGGTGGGAACTTGACCAACTGAGGGGGAGGAGACTAACAATTGACTGCTGCTTCAAGGCGGAAAGTTGCTGTGGGAGACGGAGGGAGTATAAGCGAGGAGAGGTGAAGGAGGGACGCTGCGACCCATATATGGGCTTCCGCCGCAATCACGACCAGATACGGCTCAGGTGAGCCAATCAAAGAAGCCGGCGGTAGCGAGAGAGGACAGAGGAACCTGCTGTATGCCGTTGCCCTGACCGTACGAGAGCCCCCTCCGTGTTTGTGGGATATTGGAGAGATGGAGAAATTGTGAATAGAAAGTTTTGATGACACACATAGAGCAAGTGGTACCAACTTTTCCCCGAGATATTAACTTTCAACCCTGTATTAAATAAAGTAATGAAGTAATTTGATCTCCTCATAGTTCAATATCATCAAACAATTATTTATACTGTTTAGGATTCTTATCCCACTTGCACAGCGAACTGACCAGGATCGGCCTACTGTATTTCTGAACAAATCACAATTATTGGTGTCATTGGCTTGTGTCAGCAGAGCATATGGATCCCTTAAGGCGTCACATGGCCTCTCTCCTCCTCTCATCCATCTTATGCTCATCCAGGCCCAACCTCTCTCTGCTGAAGGTCTGGTCCATCTGTGGAGATCCTTGGGCATCCCAAGGCTGATGGGTTACCCTATTCCCCCTGGACCTAGGCTTGTCATCGCTCCTCCTGCACTTATTTGTAGTGTGTCATGAGTGAGCATTGGGCTGAGACTAAATTAATTTCAAAATTGTTCCATTCTGAGCAGAAATGAAATTGAAAAGTTTTAGCTAACTGTCATCAATCAAGATACTGTAATATTTCTGAAGCAGTTACGGAGAATTTTATTTTGGCTGAACTGAAAGTTATTTGACAGATCCTCTCAAATGCTTACCAATAGGGTTGGGCGGGTTTCCGGTTTTACCGGTGTCATCTTCAATCTGACACCGGTTTCATAAGTGGGGTTCTCTGGCAGACGGGGAGGCAGGAATGTTTCTGGTTGCCATGGAAGTGGTGGCTCCGGCTGAAGCCGGTACTGGATCCGACTGATCGTTGGTGCGAAGCTGAACGCTCACTCCTTCTATCGTAGCTGTCAAGCTCAGCAGCGAGGCGACAATCTCAGACATCTGGTGTTCATACCTCCCTGAAGCTGAAGAACAGTATGTATGGTCTTGGTATCCACTGGGTCCATCTTGACTTGTTTGTTCTGTCAGGGTAGGTACAGGTAGAACCCAAGTGCAGACACAGGATACAAAACAGGAGATTCCTGGTATATATATATATATATTTATTCCAGGCCAGGCAGGCAGACAGACAGGTACAGGTACTGGTATATAGTCCAATGGAACAAGCAAACTCGAATATGAAACGGGCAAGGGATAAGTACAAAGTGGCACGAACATAAGGCATGTAAACAAGCTAGACCAATGAGATGATTGATGACAGCTTGCAGCGGATCAAGGGTGCACGTGAGGAAAAAACTGGTGGTTGAAACAATATCTATCTATTAAAGTTCTTAATTAAAGAGGTCCATGTTTGGGGAAAATTATATACTTGAATCTCACCATTCATTATCTAAAATATAGAGGATATTGTTGTGTCTCAGGGGAAGGCAGACCCAAACACAGGACACGGACACAGGGAGTGAAGTATAAGGAGCTGAAGGTTTTATTCATAAGGAACAAGTAGAGTATTGTAGGAGTCCGGTCCAGGGTCCGGAGTGAGGCAGGCTGGAGAGCAGTCCAGCGGAGGAGGTAGGTGAGCTGGAAGCGGCAGACGAAACTGCTGGCTGGGAGACGGCAGGATAATGATCCTAAAGCACAAAGAGAATGACAAAGAATATAAGAGTATCCACCTAGAACCATACTGTACTTGGAATAGCTAGGACGAGTACTACCACAGAGGTGGAGCAACAAACTGGCGATGAGTGGGTGAAGAGCCGGGGTTCAAATACTGTGGCTAATGAGCTTGATTGCAGGTGTGTAGGCTGACGAGATGATTCCCTGCAGGTGAGCTGGAGACCAGGGCCACAGGAGGGAGCCACGCCCACACACCCACACAGACAACCAGAGAGACAAACAAAGACACAGGAAACACGGGGAGAGGGAAACATGGGAAACACAAGGGAAGACACCTGAACACGGTTGTGACCGTGACAGATATAGAGGATTCACTAAGAACTTACTGTAGGTTATCCAACAATTAATTAAAAATAACCATAATTGTTATTTTGTAACAGTAGGTTTCACTCTTTTCAAAAGATGACCAAAATTTGTGGCACCTGTTTTTGCAATTAATTTATTGTATTTTTAGTTATAATAGTAATATAATGTTAGCCTAACAATTCTGTTATTTTTCTGTTTCCTTGGACAGATATGTGCAGATAAATAAGCCTGCTCTACTGTACCAGTACTATTTGACAACTGAAACAAGAGCACAGGTATTGTCAGGAGGACATTTTCTCAAATTAGCTGTAGGGTTGTTTACCACATTGAATTTGGGATATGTTTGAATTGTGTGTGTTCTGAGCATAAGGACATTATGGCATGCTTATTTTATAGTGTCATTTGGGCTAGGTGTGCAGTTGTTCTGGTCCCTTCGCATCAGATTCACAGTAGGCAGGACTCACGCACCTGCTACCTAACGATTGATGCATCGCCTAGGTGGTATGTTAAATGACACTTTTGATTCATCTTGACAATGTGATTGTGTTCTCTCCTGATTTTCACCCCCACATGGCCCACCTGGAATAGGTTTTTGAATGCCTCTCAAAGCATGGAAACTCCATCCACATAAGTGTCATCTTTTCCAAAGGAAAATACAGTACATGGGGCATGTAATAAATGAGGATGGGGTAGCCACTGATCCTGAAAATTGTAGTCCAGCAGTGGAAGCCATCCAGAACTGTGAGGGACGTCAGGTCATTTCTGGGGTTTGTGGGATACTATAGGTGTTTCATCCCTACCCTTTCAAAGGGGGCAGCTCCTCTCAACGCCACTCTGGTCGGGACAGCTACATTGGGCAAGAAACACAGGCCCATAGAATGGACCCCTAAATGTCAGTGTGCATTTGAAAAGTTGAAGAGTGGTTTGCTGAGTGCCCCAATACTTGCATATGCTGACTTCTCTAAACTATTCCATCTTTACACAGATGTAAGCCTGGAGGTTCTTGAAGCAGTCCTTGCAGGTGCAAGATGGACGAGAATGAGTCAATGCATATGCCAGTCACAGCCTGTCTTCTGACGAGAAAAACAAGCAGAACTATAACTCGTTCAAACTGGAACTACTCGCACTCAAATGGGCCATAGCAGGGGTGAAAGTGGATTGAAATTCTTGCTGGTACTATTAACCCCAACCTTCATCGCTTCATATTGTTCTCCTCCCGCCCCCAGCTTCATACATCCAAGAACACACACATCCAATATTTTAATGCCTATGGTGTAGAAATTAGAAACACTTGACAATATTATTTATTTAAATGGTGTAAGTACATATAATAACGCATGTAATAATTTGTGAATGTCAAAACTTAACTTAATTAACTTAACAACATACAAACACAACAATTTGTTTGGTTTTACATTACAAAAGATACATAGGAAATCACTAAGAGATAGACATTGGCAAGGCACATTGAGGGAAAGTGGTACACTTTTCCACATTTTTCACAGAGGGCTGAAGTATTTATCCTGGTCTTCTGGGTAACGGCGAGCCGTGCAACTTGTTGAATGAGCAGCTCTTCTTCCTTTACCCAGCAAAGTCTTCACATAAGGCAGTGGATCTCACTGTCTGCATGGTGGTCCCACAGAGCTGATGAAGAGGAAATTTGCTGCATTTATCGTTGTCAGTTTGCTCCTATACTCAGTTATGATATTGCTCATTGCGCTGAACCCCCGCTCACAATCAGCATTGCTTGGGGACAGTGTGTCCACTGCCATGAACAACTTTGTCAACTTGTTAGGAATGCTTCTTCCTCCACCTGCCTTGTATTCAGTGAACCCAAGGTGGGCCTCTTGTTCATTCACATGTTCTCCAAATCGAAGATTGTCATGGTCCCAGTTGTCAGGGTTGAGGACTGCCATTTGATTGATAAGGCTATTGTATGCCTATTTTCGGTTGGCTGCGACACTGGCCTGTGCTCTGTTTGCTGTGGTTCTTTCTTTCATATTGTTTGCCACTGCTTGGATGAACTGAGCAGAGTTAATGATGGGAGACTTGCCAACTCTTAACTGCTCTCCCTTGAATTCCATCACTTCGTTTGCCGGACTGGCGTTAACTGCATGTTGTCCTGGGTAACGATTGAGGCTTTCTATGCATCACTGCAAAATCCAATGAGGACTTCCCGTAGCAACTCAACGGTGGGCTCTATGTCTCCATCAACACTAGCCTTCAGAAACACAATTAGTGTTGTTCTATTATCTTTTTCAGAAGTTGCTTTTTCATCTGTGATGACATGTGAGCAATTATATAAACACAGGAAGTTTAGCTGTGCAAAACACGCCCTAACTCAACAGAATTAGCATGCTGCATGTCAATCAGACTCTCAAAGTCTGTGAAAGGCTGTCGTTCTTGGCCACATAATATGCTGTCCTGAATACCTTGGCAGTAGACTCAAATGCAGACTCCTGACTACTGGTGTTCATGTTCAGAAGTATATCGTTTTTTGCTGTCTGAAGAATGTTGATTGCTTCATTTTGCGCTGTGGAGTTCCTGTGCTCATGGATTTCTTTGCGGACATCCCTTGAATCACCAAATGTGCTTATCTTTCCCTCAGCCCACTGAGTAGCAATATTGACACCACGGGATGCCATGACACCCAGATCCTTCACATCATGGCATGGGGTAGAGCCTAGTCCCCGCTTCCTCCCTCTGGCCCTCAACTATTTTAAATTAGAAGAAAAATTACAACTAAATTAATCAACAGACAGTCAAACAGTTTACAAGTCTCTGTCTTAGAATTTTCTGACAATTGGTCAAACAAATTAAAGAACAGATGAGTAAAATGTCTCAAAATGTATCTTACAAATGCACATTACAATGAAAGATACATGTAATTTCTAAGAATTTTTCTACCACACCCTGACCTGCTAGCTGGGTTTAGGGTACTCCCTGACCTGCTAGCTGGGTTGAGGGCTCTCCCTGACCTGCTAGCTGGGTTGAGGGCACTCCCTGACCTGCTAGCTGGGTTGAGGGCTCTCCCTGACCTGCTAGCTGGGTTGAGGGCACTCCCTGACCTGCTAGCTGGGTTGAGGGCTCTCCCTGACCTGCTAGCTGGGTTGAGGGCTCTCCCTGACCTGCTAGCTGGGTTGAGGGCACTCCCTGACCCGCTAGTTGGGTTGAGGGCTCTCCCTGACCTGCTAGCTGGGAAGAGGGCTCTCCCTGACCTGCTGGCTGGGTTGAGGGTGAATTTCGAACGCTGTCCCTGGGTGTCATTCTTCTAACTTTAACCACATTCTCACATTCTGCATCTCTCCCCTTTCTCTTAAACATTTGAAGAATTGTTCTTTGCATTCTGCTAGTAATCATGCACGGTATTCAACAAATCAATAAAAGTCTGTCACTTCAATGTTTTTCCCTCATTTTGTTTAAAAAAAAAGACAATGTTTAATTTTGATGGAATACTTTATTATTAGTCCTTGCATCAACATCAATGAAGTGTGTGGCTTGGTCGTGAATAGTACGGGAACAA
This sequence comes from Acanthochaenus luetkenii, assembly GCA_900312575.1. Classification (NCBI taxonomy): domain Eukaryota; kingdom Metazoa; phylum Chordata; class Actinopteri; order Beryciformes; family Stephanoberycidae; genus Acanthochaenus; species Acanthochaenus luetkenii. The sequence goes on along the minus strand of OMOT01030700.1, from coordinate 7,523 downwards.
TAAATAAAACGCACCCTTCTAGCACCGCATATGTGTGTGTACGGATGTATGCACATGCTCAGTTGTGCACCCTAATATGCCAGGATAGCGTTTAGTTGAGTAGCTTGTTTGATCGCTGTCCGTGTTGTTGGAATAAAAACAGCACGCAACATCAGAGCACTGACAGCCAGTTGCCATTAGCAAGACTGCGCACTTCCTAGTCCCGAACGTTACAGCACGGGTCAAAACCCCACAAGTCTGACACTGTTTAAAAACTATTTAGAAGCAATGTAGAAGAAAACTACCGTTGTTTATGCTGACCTAACGTTAGCTGATGTTTTTTCTTGTTGGAGATGTGATTGTGCAGACTTGTATGTGGGTTTTGGCAGGCAGTTGCTGTGTCCTTTTTGCGTACCGGCACCAAATATTGTTGTGGTACTGAGTACCGGCCCATACCGGCCCACTTTCCCCACTGGGCCATAGTCTAACAGCCTGCAACCCAGCATGCTTTAAGGATGTGGGTCATGCCTGTCTCAAGCAGCTGTCAATGTTCTTGGTTAAAGAAATAGCGCCTAACCCATTACGGTGAAGGCCGTCTGCTTTCATCATGCCAGGTTTGCCCCAGAAAGAGGGCCAGTTATTCAAAAACAGTAAACCCTGTTTCTCACAGAACTTAGCCAGCCAACGATTCAGAGAGACTAATCTGCTGTCTAGGGAAGCATGATGAGCAACGCTACTAGTGGCCCGCAGTATCCTGCGACACTGGGACAGGTTGCAATTGAACCACGGGCTCCTCCAAAGGGAAGTGAAAGAACCGCATACATTTTCATTGTCTCCCAGCTGTAGCCAAATCTACCAGTATACAAGGTCCAGCTAGATGGAAAATGTGGGCCTGTGAGAACCACCCGTTTTCTCAAGTTAGCTGTAGGGTTGTTTAGCGAATTGTGTGTGTTCTGAGCATAAGGAAATTATGGCATGCTTATTTTGTAGATGTCAACGTTACATCTGTTAATTACATCTGCAGGTCTACTGGCTTGGTGGTAGTCTCTGTCAAGTTTCTGATGGGGGCTCCCCTTTGGTTGTCATCTCCGTGCCTCCTCCGTTCAAGTTGTCACAGCTACAGACGAATCCCTCCACTCCAGGATTGATCAGCCTGATCTCCTATACGTAAAGGGGAAGATACGGTTGTCCCATAGAAGACCTGAACCGACATGGATGGGGCGAGCACAGCCTGGAGTGCAGTGAGATCCAGTCATCTTGATATGGCCAAGGAAAGTTATTGTTCCACTCATAAACTCTTGTAGGACCAAGAATGTGTTCCTGATCTACATTCCCTGGTCTCAGTGTTGTGTTGTTGTGTCACGGGATCTGTGACGTACCTCAAGCTAAATCTTTATATAATTGGCCTGTCCTTACGGTGACAGCATTGTCATAACCCGAAAGAGAAGAGAAGCAGCTATGGCCTCAAATTTGCACACTACTCCTTAGTGCATAATGCATTGGAGTTGCAGCAGCTGTGCTGAATAACTATTTTCACCCTCAGCACAGCTTGTCTTTTATTGACCATTTTAGACTTTTTGACAGAGTTTAAAGCTTTTCTCTAATCTTTTTATAAGCTAATCGGGGGAAGGGTGGAATAGCAATAGCATGTGAAGGAGACAAATACCTGTCCTTTGATCCAAGTCTAGTGTGCTGAATAGCTGGAACAAAAATACCACGTATCCTTCATTGTTAAGCAGCATTAAAGTGTGAAATGTATGAGCGCATTCTGAGTTATATGAACATTGGTAACACTGAAGTGCATTGTGAAGAAACAGATCAGGGTTTTTTCAAACTGCACATTTTCACCATAGTAGTAAATCTACATTACTGTGAGGCAAATATATGATTGTCACTCAGTGACAGAAAACAAGATAGCAGTTAGAGAGAGAACATTGCATTCCCATCCCTCGACTTGTATTTCTGTATCTTGTATTTGTATTTGAAAAACAATTACATTATTCAATGTTTTCTTTCTTCTGATTCTAAAAAAGAACAATAAAATACAAGGGGACAACATTTTGTCTCCCTCTTTCCCTCCCCCTGGATGTTAATTTTAATTGCGTCAAGCCACTTTCTCTCACATCTGAGAAATGTGTACGTGTGAGGGTGTTGATTAGAGAAAGTAAAAATACTGCATGTAGGATTTTTATGCTAATTACCCTTTAAACTTCGCTCATGTCAGTCAGCTTCCCTAATTAGCATGTTTCCAACATGTTTTCCGAAGAGTGAGAGAATGGTGCGATGTGGCTCTGCACAGCTAAATTAACGGGCTTTTTCTTTCTTTCCTTCTCCTCCACCCACTCACACCTGTGAATGAGTTTGAGAGATGGAATTAACTATCTCTCTACCTCTTTCTCTACCTCTGTATCTACCTCTGTCTCTCACTCTGTGGTAGGAGTTGTGTGTATGAGGGTTCTGCTTGTTTTCCGACCGCCTTCATTCCTCTCATCGCTCCTTGCTCTTCATCACGTTTTTTTTTTTGGTCATCTTGTCATTACATTCTGGGAGTTCTTGACTTTACTGTGTACTTTTGGTACTGCACATTGTGGGTATTGTTTTTGGGCACATATTAATGTTTGTTTTGTTTTAGCCTTTTGACCTTCTGTACACAGAGGGCTCACAGAGTATATATTTAAGGCAAGGTTATGGTTAAAAGCCAGGGGAGTTTTGACTGGTAATTTACATTTGAGTGCCCTCAAGGTTAGACATTTTGCATCGTATGAGAGACGTTTTATGATTGCAGCTGGCTGATGGAAGGGTCTTTTCAGCAGGTCAGGAAAAGGATATAATGAGCATGGTATAAACAGTGATGCCATGTTCATTATATCCTTTTCCTGACCTGCTGAAAAGACCTGTTTCTCATAGTTAGAGAAATTTCATTGCGCTCTTTCTGTTTCTCTCTCAGAGCTCTGAGATTTTCCTTTAATACATATCAGAAAATACAGTTGTTGTCCGACCCGCTCTTTAACCAACCTCCAGACCTGGGTTTCCAGTCCCTAACACTTTCTCCTCCTTGTGTTTCTCAGTTGACCCTTTTCTTGGCTTTCCTGGATGTGATGGTCCCATAATGAGTAATTTGTTAATTAAATGGATCAGTATGATTCGCCAAAGTATTATGCCTGTATTTGACCCCCATACGGAAGCTCAACCCCTGATAGAGATGTCGTAGATTTGCCCTATTTGCCAAAATTAAGGTGTCTGGTATGGACAAATCTTAGCGCACAGGAAGTGATACATTGAAACTTAAGAGCAAAATAGCAAACTGTCTTATAAAAACAGTTACTAACTAAGGGTGCTGCTAATTTGAACACCAGAGAGGAAAAGAGCTTTTCATTCCCAAACATTCCTGCTGTCATTCTTTTCTGGCAGGTGAAAATTAGGAGGTTGATCTTTTTTGCCTTTGAGGTGTTGTAATGGGTGGATAAAAAAAGTATGTGTACTTGTACGCATGTGTGTTTTATGTGCTTGATCGTGTGTTGAATCACACTAGTCCTAACGTATTAATCTTCTCTGAGAAGACTCGCCTCCTGAACACAGTGGTGGCCAAAAAAAAAAACTCCATGTAATTAGCTGATTTAGGCTAATGGGCTAATCCCTGACTCCACTAAAATCAGATGTTATGTCTATCTGCCTACTGCTGTGATATCCTTGTCATAAGATAATATATCATTACATCGAAGAAATCAATTTCTCATTGCTCCCATTACATACGTATATGCACACTATATACTTACGCAAAGTTTTGGGGAGATTGGACCATTGGTCAACTTACTCGTTAAGTAATGAGAACATAGAAACCAAAATCTGTCCCAGTAGTTCATTTGCTCTGGTGTGTCACGGTTGTGACCGTGTCCAGCCTGTTCCCCAGTGTCTTTCCCTCTCTCCTGTGTTTCAGCACCCTCCTGTCTACTTTCCCTGTGTGTCTGTGTGTGTATGTGTGGGCTATCTCCTGCTACCTGCCTCCTGATCACCTGGGGGCGCAGCAATCGGCACACCTGATCCTCATCATAGCATCAACCCCCTGTATAAGCCGGCTTCCCAACCACTCGTGGCCAGATCGTTGATTCCCCCCATCCCCCCGCCCCCCCGTGGTAGTTATCGTCTCTGCCTTCCCAAGTTCCCGGTCCTAGTTTTGCCTGATTACTGTTCTTTGTGCTCAGGATTCCAGTCTGCCGATTGCCGACCTCCCTGCTTGCCGTCCTGTTCTGTGTGTCTATCGTCTTCCACCGCCATGCCGACCATCCAGTCTGCCCCGCTCGCTCCCCGCTCCCCGCTCCCCGCTGCAAACCCGGACATTATTCCCTGCCATCTCCTCCACTGTCTCTACAATAAACTTCCTTTCTCTACTCAACGCCAGCCTCTTGTGTCCTGCATTTGGGTTCCCCCAGTCCCCCGTCATTACATAGTGCTCCATACTAACACTTTAGTTGAATGATAGTGGGCCACTAGCATCTCAAAAGTGAGGAAAATAGATATTGTTGTTGTCAAACTAATTGGCAAGTAATCTTAAATGAAAGTCTGGGAGCTTGATAAAAATGTTGGACTACTTCCCTGTTTCCATAGGAAGTGAAGGTGGTGGGTGATGGGAGACGGTGTACAGCTAACAATCACTGGAAGAATATGTGGTTGCTCACCTGAAATACTGTAGTTCAAAAATTTACCTGGCTACCTCAGCTATATTGAATTCATGATATTACATTTTTTTAAATGTATGAATCTATAGGCCAAATAAAAAAACAATAGCAACTTTTTATTACTAAAAGGTCAGTCTTCTTACTTTGGACAATGCTAATGCCTATGATCACTCAACATAGTGTATGCTAAAGTGTTAGCATGGAGCATTGCTGCTAACAACCTACCATGGAGACATGGTGTCTATGTTCTTATCACTTAACATGTAAATTGACCAAAGAGACAATCTCCCCAAAACTTGGTGTATTCCTTTAAGTAACATAAAAGTTCCAGACTCCATTCACTTCTTCACACTGTGAGCAGTTATTTTAGTGGAGATAGAGTGGTTTGCCCAAGACACTGATATTGAATGCACTTTGCACCTTCATGCATTATTCTCAACAAGTTACGTTACAAAGAGGTGAAGATATTGTAAGGCGCTTGGTATTTTTTCAACACAGCAGTCCAGTCAAATTAATAGGCTTGGATACTAGGAAGTAGAAAATGGAAAAATAGTGTTGTTATTGATATTCAGTCAGATATGCTTTGGCCAGTTGCATTAAGAAGTCTTTAGCGGGAGCTAAACACCTTGTTTATTGAGTAGAAAAGTGTTATGTCCCTGAGCTCAGAGGCCTTATGTGGGAAACAGATGGAGATTGTATACCCTCATTCCTCCGAGGGGGCGACTGTAAATGTATCTTGGTGAGGTCTCCGGGGGCTGGATGCACTGTGTGTATTAGCAAGAGCGTGGGATGCTTTTGTGTTTCCAATGAAATGTCTAAAACAACGGATGATGACCGTGGGCAATGGTGGCCATGTACAATGCATTGTATGAGTGGGTGTATGTGTGTGTGTGTGTTATCACAGTAAGGAGCCCAGCACTTATTATTCATTATATTCCATCATAAGCTACATTCAAATAAGCTGGATTCAAATGGGTGAATGTCCCATACATATTAGCCTTGTTGCTCACATATTGCCATCAAGGGAGGAAAATGGAGTGAGGGAGGAAGAGAGAAAGAAGGAGAAAGGCACTGCGACAGAATGACAGAAACCGACATGGAGGCATATTGTTAGATGGAGAGTAAAAAAAAAAGGAAAGAAGGGGGCAAGCTGAGGTATAGAGAAGTAAGCCATGTGAACTGTGAGAGTGTGAGCGTCATGCAGAGAGAGGGGATGGTCTCCAGCAGCTCAATTGATTTGCTGTCTGTCTCCTCCACCAGCCTCCGAAGCTCTCCTCTTCCCCCCACAGTCATGGAGAGAATGGGCTTTAACAAAGACCTCAGCAGCCACCCGCTGACCGTGACCCCTCTCACCGCTCTCCAACCTCC
>OMOT01030678.1:11895-22571 GCA_900312575.1 Acanthochaenus luetkenii | reverse complement strand
TTAGATAAAATAATACATTGTTATATTTTAAGGTTTGCACAGGTTATAACTGTTAGTGCTGTTCACAATGACAGTATCACGATTGTGCTTGTCTTTCACTTTAAAGGAAATGTCAGTGTCAATCCATTTTCTTAATGACTTCTTTCATTGCACCTCTATTTTGAATTACTTATAGGGCATTTCTAGTGTATAGCCGCAGTTTAAGTCACAAAGACAGTGTGATGTCTACACCAGAGGACATACCAAAAAAAAGCATTGTAAGCAGTGTTTGGGGGGAAACGATTGTACATAATGTGTATTAAATAAACTTTACAGTCATCAGGAAAAATGTGAACCATAATCTGCCTGCTGAGCAAGTTGAATCAACTACAGACTTATCCAGTAACCCACTACCAGTTATCAAAATTATTTATTTAATACAGAAGCACCTCAGATACCAAAACACCTGGGGATTGGAAGCTTAATGAAAAGTTCAGAGCACCTAAAATGTTCTAGAATACTGGACCAATTTGCAGTTTAAATTCTTTCAATTGTATTAAAATGGAATTTCCATCCAATTGTGCTGAGTAAATAGAAAACGTGTTTTGCATTGTCACATTATTAATTAATTACGCCTGCTCAATTGACTAATCAGCTCAGTAGACTTAGGTTCAGATAAACAAGGTTGTATTGCAAAACTGACACTGTAAATGATGATAGATTATAATGCACATGGCTTTGGACTGTCAAAGTATGAGTGTGACTGTCAAAAGAATATTGAATGAGGTTTGCGTTTTAATCTAAATGGCATCCTAGGAGCAGCAGAAGGTTGCACAACTTTCTTTATGCATTAAACAATGCCAGGTCTGAGGAAGTAGAGAAAGACATTTTAAAAAAGTACAAATCACTGGTACAAGTCTGAGCTTGATCAGGAATGTATACATTTAAACATTCCACTTTAGAGGTTATTTTCAGATGAGACTAATGTGTTCCAAGGAAAAACACCTTGAATACAGAGGGCTATTTTCTTCTGTGTTCCTGTGAAACAAACAGGTTGAGGGTGAAGGTGGAAAAAGCACAGAAATGCATTTCCACAATACACTGCAGTAAAAAAAAAAAAAGGAGAGAAAGGGGGTATTAAAGATCACAACCTAAAATATCAACTCTGCACAGTGTTGCCAAGTCTTGTTGCTATGGAGATTGCATCCTACTGCAGGTGTGAGTAACGACAGAGGAAACTGCACTTCCCTCTTTGTGTCTCTTTCTGCTCCTCTGTATCTTACATGGTCTTCAGCATGTGTGTGTGCATGTGTGTGTGTGTGTGTGTGTGTGTGTGTGTGTGTGTGTGTGTGTCTCCACCCCAGACTTGAAGATTAACCTTGAACTACATGTAAACATGCTTGTGTGAAGTATTGTTGTGTACTTTCTAAACTTTATATGATGTATGCTCTATTGTTATTGCAGGCTGTTCATTACAGATAGAGGGACAAGTCGGCTGAATCAAAGGCTGAATTAAGACAAACACTTTTTCCATACGTTCTCTGCCCCGTTTTGCTGGGGAGTTTTCTCCAAAAGCGACAATGGCGGACCTCTGGACTGTACAAATGTAAATAGCCCTCGGGCAGAGTGTGCATAGTGTAGGCTGAAACAAACAGATGCAAGCATCCAAATACTGCTAGGAGATCTCTCCAGTGAACCGAAATGGCTTTGCTTTTCATCAGCGCTGTTGGAAGAAATCCAATCTGAAACGCCAAAGATCTGACCTCGCAATGTCCATTGATGGCATCAGACAAACATCAACAATGAGACAGGACACTATATGTGTTTTTCTCTATGAGATGGTGTGTTGGTTGCTGTTTGGGTGCTTATCTAACAACACATAAGACTGAATATCAACAAATCAATGTCACCTCCAAGCCCCATCTCTATCTCTCTTTCTGTTTAACATAATTTGCTAATGCACTACTGTGCCAGTACCAGGTAGACAGATTTCCATACTGGCAATTCATTGTACCTAAACTACAATACAGGGACAGTAGTCTTTGTCACTAAAGGTACACAGCTTCTACTGGAAAGGAGTTAATTCATTCCAGAGTCATTTTCCTTTGAGTAGTTTTACAACAGGTATACATGGAGATGTTAAATTTGTGTTTTTTGTCCCCCGCAAGAATTACACCCTCACATTGACTTGTCCAATAATATCAGATTTGGAGCTGTTGTTATGCAGTGCGGGCGGCTGCTGCTGGGGTCCCTTGTGGCTTTGTGGCTTTGAGTCTAACCGAGGCAGACTGAGAGAGGCTTATTAATCCCAAGGCTGCAGCTTCATTCTGAAGGCCACAATCAGGGGAAATGCACTTACTGTGTGACATGAATACACTTCTAATCTTGATCGTCTAAATATACTGTATGAAGCGCAGACGTTAAGATCCACCATGCTTTTTCTCTGAAGGGAGAAGGAATTTGTCATTAATAAGGACTGACATTTTCACAGTTTATGGCTCAGTCTCTCTGTGCAAGCCTAGTGGGGCTACACATTTGTTGTGCAATGCATACAAGCTTACTGAAGTACAGTATCTGAGTTTGTTCATCAATTCACTTGAAATGCAGATAAAAGCCAAAGATAATTGTGTACAGTGGAAGGTTATGGGGTTATTCTAGTGCTACTATATGACTACTACTACTACTAACAACAACAACAGCAAGAAGAAGAAGAAGAAGAAGAAGAAGAAGAAGAAGAAGAAGAAGAAGAAGAAGAAGAAGAAGAAAAATGTTACCTGTTACAGTATCATCATCACCCTCATATTCATCATCATCATCATTATCATCGTCATCATCATTATCATCATCAAAACACATGGAATGTTATGCCAGAACTTTCCATGCACATAGCCCATAAAATCCCTGACAAAGAGATGACAAATTGAACACCTAATGATCTGCATCTCATTAGCAGCAGCAGACTGGAAAGGGCACCGGTTTGATAAACAAATATAAATCTGAGATGGCAAGCCAATGATTGTGGGAGATACAATTTTAACTTAGTGGAACTCGGTGTCAGAAGGTCCTCGCCGCTGTGCTGGCCTGTTAAATCACCAAGACCGACCATGCTCATTCGTAACCAATACACTCCAGAGGGAGAATGCTCCAGCAAAGTGGATTTACGGCTATTGAACACCAGAGACAAAACATTTTTTTATATATAAGCTCGACAACAAATCAGATCTGTGCTGCAATCTGTCCAAATGTCACCCAGAAGATCAATTGATTGGAGAAGCTTGGAAGACGGGGTCATGCTGGGTGGCGTGAGGGTGTTGAAGGGGCTGTTGATGTACTGCGTCAGCTGAGATAATAGCGTTTTTATTGAGAGCACTCGTCAACAGTGGTATAACCTTGGCCTGGTGAGCACTATAGGCTGTAGTGTAAGTGATGGCGCTCTGCCAGGATCTGACCATTAAGGCTCATTAGTCCCTATTGATATCCCTGATGATAGCCACTCTGAAAGGAGGCAGCCAAGGAAAAGATCAGCATATGGATCTTAATTTGACCTCACTAACCCATCACTGATTGGCAGCATCTGTCACCCTTACATTTAATTTAGCAGTGATTGAGTGCTGCAGAGACCATACTGGCAATAACCCCCGCAGGCTGTCTCATTGCCCCTGTTCTTCCAGATGGAATCTGTGCCTGCCAACCTTAATGGCACCACTGTCTCCTGTGCCCATTTCATTTGGCCTGTGAATACAGTAGGGCTGATGCTTAGGCCCCGTTCATGTCAGCCATGTACCTGCTGCGCCATTTGCTATTTGTTTCTCATATTAGTCTTCAAATTACAGTTACAATAATGACACTGACGTGCAAACACTTAATCTAACTGAAGAATAAAGCAGAGATTTAGCAGATGAAATTCACATTGCTACTCCTATTCCTTTCAACTATGTGTTTTCCTGTTTTAAAATGTTTGTCTCAGGTCAATGCTTCGTTTTTAGTGTTTGCGTTGAACAGGCCAGCTTAGTTGTCAGTATGTCTGTGGATGCAGTTCTAACCTTAAACCAGATCTCCTCATTTTCATCAAAGACAACCCATATGAAGCTTATCTTGAAGAGTCCAGATTGCCATGAGCGTCGGATGAGCAATGGGTGAAGCATTGAGGCAGCTTTACATTGTGAACGCCAGGGGAAGTGGGGAATTAGGCAGCATCAACAATGAATCTTCTCCAACTCTACTCCAGCCAGCAAGCAGAGGACATGACGAGGAATGGATGGATAAAACGAGAGAAGATGCTCAAAGGAGGACAGGCCTGATTATGTAATGGAGGGACTTGTTTACGTGTCCCCTCTGAGTTCATATTAGCTGATGGAAGGCGCCATGCCTTTGCCGCTCTTCCTGGGCTCTGCCACACTGCATTAATGTCTTTATTCATAGTCGCTGGTAATTGGCCTACTTTGAGGCGAGTGTTTGTTTCTAATGTGGAATTGTACATCAGAGAACTACAGTAAGGAACAAGAGAACTGCTATCTTAAGACCCCAGTTTAGTGGAGGGGCAAACCTAAAACTAGGAATGTAGAACAGGAAAAGGAAAACAAGTACCGAACCTGTACAGAGCATTCTTAATTTTTTTTGGTGTGATATAAGCGTTTCACACCATTGTAGTACACGACGTCAGGAAGTGTTTTTTGAGGTGTAAGAATGAAACACTGAATTATGCATGTTTAGAGGAATAAATGAAAATGTATGCTTTAAAGGTGCATGTACTTTAACTTCAACTAAGGTCAAATTGTTTATGGCCATTTGGGAGGTTGTGTCAATGGGTTGAGAACAACATGGGTTGTCTTTATACGTTCTTTATCCGTAATCACAAGATTGCTTTATCTTTGGATTGTGTTGTAATGAGGTGTGAGCTGGTCTGGATCTGAGAGTGCTGGAGAAACATCTTGTTTTCTGCATGTTGTTGGTAGAAAGGTGGTTCCAACGCATCACACATGTGTCTGTGTATATATTGTTTGCATTGAGTCATGTTGGCTATTTGTGTTTGTGATTAGAATCATACATTTGCTTGCTAGATGTAGGTTCAATTGTCACCTACCTCCTTGGCCTTAGCTAGTGATATGGTATCTGAACGATGTCTTTAAATACAGCTATCTAGGCAAAATAAGAATTAAGTGCCGTTGATAAATCCTTACGAGCTCTTGCTGTACTGCGATACCTTTAGAATTCTTGCAGCAAGACTAACGACTACTACACCCTGCAGGAGGTACGGCTGATCTGTCATGAGTTAAGCCCCCGATTGACTGAAAAAAGGGGGAAAAGGTGTGGCCCTACTTACTGATGATGAAAGCTACATTGTTGCATGCATCAGAAATGTCATTTGTTGGGGGTTTTTCTATGAATAAACAGCAATTTGTATTTACTTTTTTACATTTTCACCATTGTTATTTGATATAATCAATTGTATGAGGTATGCAATATCATTTAAGGTTAGGGGAAAAGAAAAGTACTTCTCGCTATTATTAGCTGTATGATAATGTGAACGTTAGGTACGGTGCCTTATATTTCTGCTTAGGTTACAATGGTACACTGCATTCATTACATTACATTACATCACAGCATTTAGTAGATGCTTTTGTCCAAAGCGACTTACAGTAAGTATTGTAAGTGATTCACAGTTAGTAATACATTTCCTTCAGAATAACAACTAGAATTTTTTTGGGTAATTGTCTCAACTAAATTTGACTACTGTGTATGGAGCAGCTGATAAGTTGGGAAAGATCATGTGACAGCTTGGGCAGACAGCTGACCGTATCCGAGGCTGGCTCAGCATGTTGGTTACCCCTCCAATAGCTATGAAGAGGAAAAGAGGAAGAATACTCATTGATTCTGCGAGAGCGGGTATGAGAGATGACTCGCAGGCTGATGCAAGTGCAGTAGCAGGTGGCAAACCCCATCTCACAGGATGCAATACCGCCGTCACTGAAAAGGCACGCATAAGCACCGAAACACAGGGTCTGGAGGACAGAGAGGTGAGGCAGCCAAGGAAGGAGAAGGTCAGCAGGCTGACACATAGTAAGATGGCCTCGGGCTACTGAAAAGACGTCATGGGAATGTGCTAACACCTATCTGAAAATGGAATATGAAATATGAAACAGGCTAAAAGGATCAGTTGGGAGAAAGTTTGATAAAAGGGAGGATGTGATCTAAAACAGTTGTAGTTGACAAATGATAGAAGGTCGTCTCAGAACTAAAGAGGTGGAGGCCACAGCAAGAAATTTAAAGTCTAGAGCAACAGAGAAAGGCATCAGAAGGTGAAAAATACGTTTTCAGTGTACAACAAGTAAACTGGAAGAACTGTTTGATAGCATCGATGAGAGCAGAGAATCTTGAAGAAATGAGAGGACAGCAAGGACCCTTTGAAATTGGTCAAATCACTCTTCAAATAGGAGAATAGTGGTAATCCAAGAGCAAAAAAGAGCTGAAAAATCACCAAGAAAAGCCATATACAGAAAAAGAAAGAAATAAGGAAGTAGGTCTTCCTCCAGATATCAGTTGTGGAGTCAGAACACTAATTGCATGTTGGCCCCTCAGAATGGAAAAGGAGTAGAAATAAAAGGTGTCCCATGTTCATTTACAAGAAAAGAAAGTTTTTAAAATTACTATATTATGATATTATATCATATATTTTTTAAACATAGCCAATTAAGAATTTTCGCAATAATTCTCAAGTATATCAAGATATGATTTTCAAGGTACACACACCTTGCAGAAAGCACAGTTAAGCGGACTGTGACATGTGTGAGATTCAATTACAGACCCGGTGCCGATGCATCCTGCGTAACCCAGGGGGGTTGGAGGAAGCAGCAGCCAGGTGGCGACGCTGTGGGCAGTAGCTAGCACCAATCGCCGTGGCCTGGGCCGCCGCCAACAGCTGGGACTCTGCCATCACACAGCCCACCAACACTCCAAGAGCAGCACACGGTCACTCATCACAGACACTCTCCGCGCGTCTCTCTCTCTCTCTCAGTGCACTCAGGTCCGCGAAAAGGGTATGCAATGCACATTGTTGGCCACTTTGCTCTATAATTCATGTCCTGCTCCTAAAATAGAGTACTCTAACGGTGCTGTTTTATCGGTGCCTGCGGAAAATAGAAACATTGCATATGGAGGATTAAGAAAAAAGACTGACTAGATTGATAAAAGGGGATTAAAGTAACACATTCCAGATGACTATCGTTTTATAGTGTTTTGGGGGGTATGATGTGTAAAGCGATATGTTTGTTGATGTTAGTTGTGCTGTTGCTGTGTAGGAGGTTAAGCGAACAACCTGGTGGCACCATGTGGTTATGTCACACTCTCCACCCGGCTGGGCATGGGCGAGGAATCACAGTGCCATTGGCAGTGCTAACGTGAGGGTGAACTGGGAGTAAATGGGAGATCTTTCTGGTTGGTAAAGGCTCACCCAGGCAGACATGATATCTGTATGTGCGCAAGCCCAGACCTCCAACATGCAACAAGCACTCATTGGCCACTGGGGAGCCTGTAAAGTCTCCGTACTGTTACACAACTGTTGTTAGCGACGGGAATGTCAGCATAAACTGCATGGCAACGCTAATCTCCGACCACAAGACAAAACGCAAAGCCACTCGAGTGTTGGTCCTGACAACGATATGTGCTAATGAGACCATACATGGAAGGTTAGATGTTCTGTGCCATGGCCGCTGGTTACTGTACTGCTAGGACAGAATGCAGCACAGTGTCTCGTGGGTCCGGTTCCTCCCACTCCCTCACTGATGAGCTGTGAGTGGCAGGCCAGCTAACCGGTCTTGACACTGGAGAATCAGCCTGAGTTGAGAGGGAGCAGCCGTGGGAGCAATGCCTGCCTGCCACATTGGAGACCATCAACCAAGACATGTCAGGCTCCGTTCCAGTTAAAGTCCCGAAACCATGTTGTACTGTACCGCAACCCAACTACTTCAGCTAGGCCTATACTGCAGAATGCATAGTGCTAACCAGAAACTGACTACAGTTCTATGTTGATTACACTGCAGGGAAGGGATACCATGTATTTGCAACTTTGCAAGTTGAACTCTTTCGTTCACAACCTATGTTGCAACCACTGTCGAAAATGTTTTTTCTTCTGTTGTATCATTTATATGGGTCCATTCATTTTCTGTTCTATAATAACACACATAGGTTATTTGCATACGGTGTTTCTGCGGTACCACACTGGTACTAGTACCCAGCGTTACTTAGGTTTGAACACAGGGAAGACATGTTTAGTTGCCCTCTTTGAAGGGGTGTGAGCTCTGACAACCTTTGTTTTATGTCCCAACATTACTGCATTGCAGATTTTCCCCCACATCTCTCTCTTTTATTTAAATCCTCACTTCACCTAATCCAGATTGCTTAACGCAACATCATGCTTTAAAAGGATTTAGGGTGTTTGTATGTTTGCTTACTCACTTTCAATCAAATAGACTGTGACTGCCACAACAGCCAACTTGTTTGTTCCTACATGACAATGAGCATGAGGCTGCCTGGATAAAATCCAGAAGGCTGTTTCTAAAAAAAGGAAGGAGTAATTAGTAAATGCCATTTGAGAAGAGTATGGCGAATTAGAAGCCCGGTGGATCATGTAATTAGGACTCAAGCCTTTTAATAGGCAGCACAGGGAAGGACGAGGACACTACGGCAGCAGCATCTTCTGCACGCTGACAGCATTAAGAGCTCTTACAGAAAACACTATATGACACATGCACACACACGCACACAGACAAACAAACACACACAAACACACACACATATCCTAATGTCAAACAAAACTTACAGTGATGCATGGCTATTGCAGTGTTATTACATGTTTGCTGTTCTTGTTACAACAATTTCATGCTATAGTCAGACATCACTTGTGACAGTTTTTACTTCAGATGTGAACATTTCAATTAATGGATGGAAAGTGTTTTTTTCACGTGAAATATTTTCACATTAGGGTGGGTCGTGTGTGGGTTTTCACATATGACTCTTTGAACGGGTTTAACTTTACAGCAGACCCATTTTGCACTAAACAAAAGTTTAATAAAAATGCACAAAATAATTTACTGGCCCCTTATTCTGTAATGCAAAGATCAATAGTCAACAACAACAATAGCTCCCACTATGTGCCTGTTTATCCATCTCGGGACACATACAGGATGTGCAGTGAAAGCAGTATAGTGAAGATCACAAACGGCTTTTCGTGTAAATAGAAGTACACCATCACCCATCGTTATTGACAAATAATCAGCCACGCATTAGTTGCACACATGCCATCCCTCCTCAGTGAGATGTCTGTACGCGGGGAAGAGTCTGTGGGAAGAGAGGGGAGTCGCCGGCAGATACGCCGAGCCGTTCCAGGGCTGCAGCTGCAGTCGGTTTCAGAGAAGCTCCGGCAGCATTTGTCGTAGCTACCGGAGGAATGCTGATTCAGATTGCGTCAAACAAACACATTTCATTTATGAAATCTGGAAGGAGTTGGATTGAGAATCCACACATAGCATGTTTCACCTTGGCTGCGGTTTGACACATACAGAGCAGACCAACAATACCCACCGTGTTATCAGCATCTCACATGTGTTGTCTACGCAAATCTATTCAAAAACTGTCCGTATATATATATATATAAATTGTATAGTCATGGCGCATTAAACTAATGTCGTATCAGTTTGTTACAACCAAAAAAAAGACATCCACTCTCATTTCACTCCACGTAGTTGCATCTTAGCCAGGGTTTCATTAATCACCTAAAATTGTACTTTTCATTAATATTTAACTAGCGAATGTCTAATTGAAGAAGAAGAAAAAGGCTCGTTGTAATAGGCACCTCAGAGCCTGGGGGGATTTATGGGAGAGTGGATCTCAGAGTGAGCAGATAACATTGGGGATGGAGTAATAAATAAATCTCCTGGTAGCCGGAGGACTGACAGGAGCAGATTAGAGCCTATGCCTTTTAAACAAATTGGGTGCTCAAAGAGGCATATTGACTGTGAGCTACAGCATGTTTTATAGCTCAGCTCTGTGCCCACTGAGACACAGAACACTGGCTCTATAGCCACATAGCATGATGCTGCAGCTCAAATAGGCTCAGAATGCAAACTCAGTCGTGGTCTTTTTTCAATTACTTATACTAATTATTACTCAATTAACTTCTGTCTCACCCTTTGTATTGCATTAAGCACCAACAGTCAAATCCGGTGTTCAGACCAAGGGCTAATAGTGGGTATATTTAGAGAACTAGAAGAACGAGATGAAAAAGGGATCCAAAAGAGTCGTTTCTGTAGTTAGGTGACGTTTCTGTATTTGGATATTGCTTCATCTGGAGAAAGCTTTGTGCTGATTTCGTTTTTTTTAACCTTGATTTCCTGGGTACAAAATCCAAATAAAGATTTTATTTCAAAATACTTTTGATGTCCATATTTAAAAGGTAAGCCCACGTGCCTCTCATGGGACCTCTTTATAAACTGGCTATATCTACATAGATCACCTGTCTTTGCCTTTTATATGAATTTGATTGGACGTGAATGTTTCGCCATCCGAACAAAAAATGGTCAGTCGTTTTTCCAATTTCTCCTCACGGCCCAGATATTTGATTGGCTTAACGGAGGCGACAGTGAGCGGAAACCCTTCAATGATGAGTTGTGGTGTCCCTGTCCAAGGTCCTGGAATCTGCT
>OMOT01030678.1:0-11875 GCA_900312575.1 Acanthochaenus luetkenii | reverse complement strand
CCCCCCCCCCCCCCCCAAGCATGCGTCACGTGACTTCCCCCCAGCACTGCCGAGCTCCGCGCCGAGCTGCAGACAAAAACCCCGAACCCTCTTCTCTCGCCTCCTGCGTTGTTTGGACTGTTTCTTCGCCGTCGCCCCCCTCTTCTCCCTCCTTTTGGTCGGACCGTGCGGACCGTCAGAGCGCTCGGACCCTAGCGAGAGATTCGGGATGCCGGACTTGACCCTCTGCGTTTTGTTCCCCTCTTTTGACTTAAATGCCAACGCGGTGAATTGCGTAGGACAGAGCGGGCGGACCTGCTGCTAGAGGTCCGCATTCAGAAAGTCAACATCTTTGTTTTGTTGTTGTTGTTGTTTTTTTTCTTTTTCGGGAGCGAGTTCAAAAGGGATGTAACGACGCCGTCTATCTCTTTTTTCTTTTCTTTTTTTTTCTTCTTCTTCTTCCAGCTGAAGTCTCTCCATCAAAATGCAGAAGGGAATACGACTTAATGATGGCCATGTCACCTACCTGGGGCTTTTGGCCAGAAAGGATGGTACAAGACGAGGGTGCTTGAGCAAAAAGAGCTCGGACAACACAAAATGGCACACAAAGTGGTTTGCTTTGTTGCAAAATATGCTCTTTTATTTTGAGAACGAGTCTAGCTCTCGACCCGCGGGATTATACCTGTTGGAAGGATGCATATGCGACAGGGCGCCTTCACCCAAACCCTCGCTGTCTGCCAAGGAGGGTCTAGAAAAGCAGGTATGATCTCTCTCTCTCTCTCTCTCTCTCTCTCTCTCTCTCTCTCTCTCTCTCTCGCATTGCTTTGTTGTTTCAGGTTTCATATCACAATATTGACGACGTGGAACACTGAGACTACAGGTTATACGCCTCAATGCAGAACCCATAGGCAATTGAAAATGTATATTCTTCTTGTTATGTTATTGCACGATGACCTCAAATCCAGCGCAGCGGAATAGCATGAGGTTCCAGATTGCTGTATTCTATGTTATGTAATCCATGCATGGTATTATTGACGAGGTAACACTATTAACACCTACTGGTATTATACAATGCCCTAGCAATGGGCTGTGCAGCGCTTTTCTTTAGGTTGATCTATTTATTTGTATTATTTAATAATAATACAAATTATTGGTGGGATAGTTTAAAATGTAGGAATAAAGATCAATTGTTTTCTGTGATTTTTTGTTGTTGTTGATTGATTTACGCACGCTGGTTGGTCACATATTTTGTTTTTGACTTTCAGTTATCATCTCTTTTGAAGTTTTTGGGCCGAGTGTATTAGAGTATATCTCCTTCCAATAAAAACAGAAAACCAGTTACGGTGTCAAGGTCGCCATCGTGTGGGAAAATGTTGAAATTACAGTTGAAGCTCACGAACAGTAAGTAAGGTAGGTTGCAGCGATCAGTCAGCTCTGACCCAGATGACCTGACATCTGCTACTCAGTGAGAGCTTTCGTTTACATTCTGCACTGTACTTACTCCATTACATCGTATAGGTGGTTGTATCTGATTGATTTCCCTTATCAATTTAATACGGAATATATATGGTAGGGTTGGGACATTTAATATGCAAGTGTGAAGTATTTACTTGATACTGACAGCTTACCACTGACTGCTTCTGTCATGTGAGAGCATCAGATATCAAAAAAGAAAGGTTACTGTAATGATGGTCTGTTGACATTGCGTCTTATACACTCTAGGAGCATCATGCTTCACTGCTCAGGCCACTGGCCCTCTCCTCTCCAGGCTCTGTGCCTGACTGTAGGTAGGGCTGCAGGCCAAAGTGAGTCTAGGCTCTTCCTGTGAACAGCTGCCCCTGTGCTGACAAAGCAGAATGCAACACGCTGGCATAATGTTGTGCTTTAAAGGTGACCAAAAGCTGCCATAGGAATGTAGGCATATTCAGCTTTGTGGTTATTGATTTTTGAACATTGTCTTGAGGGTCTTTTAATTCTATGAATGTAAATGTGAATATATTCAGATAAGCCTGACCCACAGCCCTCTGATATCTTGGATTGAATTCATAATAAACTAAGATATTTGATTCACTTAGTTCACTATGAATGCTGCTTTGTCGACACCGAAAGCACTGGAAGGTGCAGAAATAATGAAAGACTGATGTGACAGACGTCATGGGCTTCCTCAAGAGTTGCCTGCAATGTAAACAATCAAACAACCAACATCCATAACAATGTTATTATCACAGTTCAAAGGACGAATAGGAGTAAGAAGATATAACCTCTAACTTCTATCACCTCCTAGATGTGGGTGGATTTGCGTTTGAGAAATCTGCCATAATCCCTATATTGTATTTTTCCTCAAATGCAGTTAGTGTGAAAATGATAATGCGTTTGATGCCAAGGTTTCTATGGCAACCCTTATTTGCATCCTAAAGAATGATGCAGTTCGGGAGAGGCGGGGTACCTGAGGAGAGAAGAAGAGTGTCGCATCTCTCCTATTAATGCGAGCGAGCTATCTGGGCTAAATTTGTTCCTTGCAGTACCTTGGAGGGGTCAGAGTGCGGCCATTTATAGAATACACAGTTCTCTCATGGTGGGAAACAGCAATGTTTCAGCCCATTCTACTGTACCTGAAGCCAGCAAGTGATGCCTGATCGACTTTGCTATGATTTGCTGCTTTTAGTTTTTGCTCAAATAGAATAACATAGTAGATGGAGGTAGAATGATTAGTTTCTCCTGGGGATACATTACTGTTATATAGGTCTCATTATATGGTTCCTTTTATTGTTTATCTTCAATAAAACTAAGCTGTTTATCAGTCAGTGGCAATTATATAAGGCAAAATAATGATTTTAATTGTGTAGACAGTACACTTAATCAAAAAATGGCTAATTCATTATTTACCATTCACAACTTCTGCAGTACAGCAAGACTGACTTTTGAGTTATAATAATATAATAATGATAATACGCTTAATTTGTATAGCAACAGAGTCACAAAGTGCTTTACATTAACAAAATAAAACAATAATAATAATAATACAAAATACAAAAGGCATAGTAACATGAATTAAGTCAGATGAAAATACAGATAAACGTAAAACAGCAAACCTAGAAACAAATGAGTGCACAACATACTGAATATCACTACTGATGCACATATCCAAGGCCAGATATTTCCTGCACTCTTTATCCTGGAACAAGGATCTGAATCAGGAAAAGCAAGTGTGTTTTAAGAAGAGATTTAAAAGAAGATAAACATGGACCCATTAAAGGTGTTTGAGAGAGCATGACTCAGACTTAAACATAACGCAGACAGTGTGCTTAACATTGCCTCATACCAGACACTCACCCTGCTCTTAGAAAGAGGATGAGGGAAAACTACAACATGCATACTTCCCTGCCAGAAATAGATTTTCTTTGACGGTAGGATGAATACCTAATGAATGTGAAGATGGAAGAGCAGTCACCCAAGAATAATGATCAGTTGCAGATTGATAGGAGCCTGTTGAACATCTGCAGGCCAAAGTTTAGAGTCTGCTCTCATTCAACATGGCTGGCATAGTCCACAAGAAAGATGACATTTTACTTGTGTGAGTTGTTGAATCATTTTGCTATTGTTCGCCTTGTGGGAACTGCACTATTCATGTTTTTGATTGGCTACACCGACTGTATCTAGGCCTTCATCAAAACAGGCCTTCGCTATATAGATAAACCCAAACATGGAATACTGGTACATAGGCACAGTCCTTTATTGTTCTTGCCTTGATAGGAGATACAACTTTTGTTTTGCATTGTTTGGGAAATTATTCCACTGTTCAGATATATTTGGCAGCTATTTGGACATTGCCAAAGGCTTTTATTGTGTAGGAAAATGTACTGTAACTACTTTGAAAGCCCACAAAAATCACAACATTTGATGAAAATGCCATGCTAATTAAGCTAAGTAGTCACTTTTATCCAAATAATTGCCCCATTGTGTCATTTAACAATTTCTGAGGAAAACGTTCCTCCTGAAAGAAGCACCTCTTCAGAAAAATAGAGGCACTGTTTCTCTGAAGAGGTGCTTCTCTGCAGGAGCAGGTCTTAGAGGTTGGAAACCTATTAGAAAATTATTAATTATTAATTATTTTTGTGGGTTTTGACTGTGGATTTGGTCTGTAATGAATCAGCACAAAATACAATCAGTTATAGTAATAATGTAAGAACAAATAGAAAGACTTAGATATTAACTCCTAAACAAGAAGAACATATGACCCACAAAAATACTGGCTGTGATTCTTCCGCTACAACTACACCACTCAAAAGTTGTTGTGGTTGGGAATCAAGCGCAAAAGGAAGCATGCTTATCTAAAATAGAGTGAGGCAACAAACGGCCTATCCGTTCACATTGAGTGGAGTTGCTAGGTAACAGGTATCGCACAGTTATGTAATTGAGGCTGCAGCCTCCACGTCTTATGACATTTCCTCATGGGAACCAGAGCCATCCCAGGGACCCGGTTGGGGGAGGCTTCCCTCAGTGTGCTCCATCAATTGCACTGGTGGGCGAGGAAGATGTGGCTTCCCCAGGCCCTCTGTGGTTTTTAATCACCCACTTGATGTCTTCAGCGAGACAGTAGAACAAACACAGAGAAGCTGAGAAGCTTCAGTCAGACCACTACATCATAGCATAGATATATCTAGAAGGTATCCCATGATAAACGATCCCTTTTGTGTGGAAGAGTAACCTATTACTTGCCAGGTTAATGATGGTCATGTCTTCTGTTGTTTTTAAACTAGGTCTTTTCACCCTTTTATGTTTGTTTCAGTACTATTTCACAGTCAACTTCACCCACGAAAACCAAAAGGCACTCGAGTTACGCACAGAGGACGTAAAGGACTGCAATGAATGGGTGGCTGCAATATCACATGCCAGGTGAAGGAGCACATCAGTGAAATGTGTAGACATATTCACTATTATAGTTGAATTAGTTGGTAGAGGATAAGTAATCTTTGACGTGATGTGCTTAGGCTGTAAGGGAAGTTGCCATGGTTTCATGTGCTGACTGAAAACATGAGGTATGGCACATATTGCTTTGATGTTACATGCAATTACATACAACGACATACTACCCAAGTTTCAATAGTTAGATGCTATGTGAAAGTCATGTTATGTGCTGTGTGTGTGTGTGTGTGTGTGTGTGTGTGTGTGTGCGCGTATGTGTGTGCGTGCGTGTGTGTCTGCATGTGCATTTGCGTGTATATGTCAACAGTTACAGAAACATGGCCACTGAGCATGAGACTCTCATGCAGAAGTATCTTCATCTGCTTCAGATTGTGGAGACAGAGAAAACAGTTGCTAAGCAACTTCGACAACAGATAGAAGATGGGGAAATAGAGATCGAAAGGCTCAAGTCAGAGGTAATATTCATCGTGATTCCTTTACCCTCAGTAGTACGTGTTTGGGCTATTTGGTTTGAACTGAACATGAATGGAGCTTCTGATGGCAGTCACTGCAGCATTAAGGTCCTCAACACTAAAGGGAGCGTTGTTAAAATTTATAGGATTTTGTCCTCTCTGATCCCATGATTGCTGCAGATTGCAGGATTTTCCATCTATAGACTTATTTTTGGCGGCCCCACACCAGATCAGACAGTCCCCCCTTAAATAGACGTAATATTTACAGAGCTTCTTGCATTGCACACACAGGCCTTTCCAAAATGTGTCTGCATCCCATGTTCACCCCAACCTGCCAACACCACAGATGGCAGGATAAACTGAGCGACAACAGTGTATTATACTGTTTGTCTCATATGTGATACATAGTGTGTGACTGGGAGGATAGAAATGGGAGCACTATCCAGACACAATGAGCTCTTCCCAGAAACAATCCCTCCAGTAGGGCTACGGTCCCCGCTGTATTCTTCAGATCAAATAGT
This sequence comes from Acanthochaenus luetkenii, assembly GCA_900312575.1. NCBI lineage: Eukaryota > Metazoa > Chordata > Actinopteri > Beryciformes > Stephanoberycidae > Acanthochaenus > Acanthochaenus luetkenii. The sequence continues at coordinate 5,997 of OMOT01030678.1, read as the reverse complement.
CATTTTACTTTAATGTGCAAATGTGATGCTTGAAATTAAATTATGTGCTGAATATGCATGAACAGGGCTTCATATTGCATCTCTTCTATGAAATACAATGATGATAACTCTCATTCTCTACAAAGTAAATAGAAACACTTACCTTCAAACAGTTCCAGTTTGTTTTGGCCTCTTGTCGATGTGCAGGACAGCTCGGTACCTAGTAATATTGCATTTAAAAGACCGATATAAATACATATTGATGCAGGGATACCAGTCAAGTGAACAGAGCTACTTTTGTCAGTCTAATTTAGTTCCAGTGTTGACACGTTTGACTCACTTCACATGCTGGGAAGTGAGGAGAAGAGGAGTGTGTGAGTGGGGATGATTTGTCTATCCTGTGGTTGTTCCCCTGGCAGATCGCTGGGTTGCTCAAAGACAACGAGAAGATCCATTCCAGCTCTTCAGCTGCCCCTAGTGATGACGACTTAGAAATCAAGAAGATCAAGAAAGTAAACGTGATATAAACCTGTTGCTACATTCTTACCGAGTTTATTACGATGCCGAGAAACTGACCACGGCCTTAAAAACCCTGGTCCTCTGCAGGTCCAGAGCTTCCTGCGAGGCTGGATCTGCAGGAGGAAGTGGAAGACCATCATCCAGGATTACATCCGCTCGCCACATGCGGAGAGCATGAGGAAGAGGAACCAGGTGGTGTTCAGCATGTTGGACTCGGAGGCTGAGTATGTCCAGCAGCTCCACATCCTGGTGAACAACTTCCTAAGGCCGCTCCGCATGGCAGCCAGCTCCAAGAAGCCTCCCGTCACCCACGACGATGTCAGCAGCATATTCCTCAACAGGTGGGCTTCTCTCTCTTCGTTCACACGGCGCTTGCAGTTCTCTCGTGGGGAGACATTGATTAGACACACTATCTCAGCCTACACACCATCTATGAATGAATTATAAGACTGGCCAAGTACTGTATGTACCAATCTCAACTGAAATGACACAAGCTGTCTCCAAGCTATATGCAGGATATTGCGTGATGTCGACACATTCAGATGCTCTAATTTCATGTTCAAGGTTCCTGGTTGAGTTTATTATCCCTTCAGCGAAATTATGTTGGTCAAGTAAACATAGCGCATGCAGATAGTACAATTGAATAACAACAGACAATACAACAGCATAGTAATTTGCTTTCACCTGAATCCATAGGCCTATTCAAAAGCCACACACACGCTCATCCATCCATGCACGCTCCCAGCACCTCCCTGCCACATACTTAACACACACACGAGCACACACACATACACACATACACACACACACACAACACCTGCACACCCACGCTGCATTGAATACAGCTGTATAAGACATGGTGCAGAATGATTTACTGGCACATATCACTATCGCTAATATTTTCCCCCATAATATGTTGTTGTTTTTTTCAGTGAAACTATCATGTTTCTACATCAGATATTTTACCAGGGTCTGAAAGCCAGAATAGCAAGCTGGCCGACATTAGTGTTGGGTAAGCATCATTTCTTCTTCTTTCTTTGTGGTTTCGTTTTCATTTATTGTTTCCCAATATTGGGTTTTGTGAGTGTAACTGTGATTAAGGGCTAAACAAATGAAGTTGACTTGACTTGAATTCTGTGTCAACAGGCATGATGACGATTTACTCTCTGTGTCGTTTGTTTCGTTGCTGAGATTGATCTCTCCCCGTTTCTTGGTGTTGATCTCTCCACAGCGGACCTGTTTGACATCCTGCTGCCCATGCTGAACATCTACCAGGAGTTTGTGAGGAACCACCAGTACAGCCTGCAGATCCTGGCTCACTGCAAGCAGAACCGAGACTTCGACAAGCTGCTGAAGCAGTATGAGGCCAAGCCCGACTGTGAGGAGAGAACTCTGGAGACCTTCCTCACCTATCCCATGTTCCAGGTCAGCACATTCTTCTCACTGATATACACAAGAGATAAATGCAGCCCTGTTTGCTTGTGGCTGAAGTGCAGCCTGAAGCAAATTTTTCTCATTACTTTTGTGCTCTCGCAGCCATTCTGGGTCCAATCCTTTTCTGTTGCCCGTGTGTCATATAATTATCAAACATAATATTAGTTTCCATTGCTATGCCAATGATACTCACCCACACCTGTCTGCAAACCCAAGTGATGTCAAGCAGTTGGCCACTTTACTGTTTTATGGATATTCAAATTTGGATGTCTCTTAAATTCTTAAAACTGAATACAGATAAGTCGGAAGTTATTATTGGTATTATTATTATTATTAGTGTTAGTTCTCAAATCCACAATAGTCTTGTCATTAGTGGCATTTTGGGGATGCGAGTCAAGAACCTGTGGTGTGCTCCACCAATCAGAAGTTATGTAACACTAATGTTCAAGCCTATTAGTTCCACCAATCAGACGTAATGTGTCAACATACAATAAGGGATATTCTGCTGGTCTGGTCCAAGATGGCAGCGGTGAATTTTGGTCTACTGCCCAATTTTGGACCGTAAAATGTAAAATGCCAAAAGAAACCCCAAATTGAATCAAATTAAATATCATGACCACATTTAAGAATTAAAATGATGGTTAACTCACAAATTTCCGCATTTGCCAGAATTAGATTTGCATTATTGTGTTCTGGTCTGACCACTACTGAAAAATTATCCCGTTCAGTCAAGACTTGGCTTCAAAGACAAAGCCCCTTCTTGAACGCTCTGACTCTGTTAGGTCATTGGCTCTCTAAACTAACGATGCCCCGTGTTGTAGTGTCAACTGATCACAACACAACAGCAGACATTTTTCTGCCTTTGCTCATAATATCCCTGTGGTGTAGTTCCATGTCTATAAAAAGTGGTTGTTTTTGAAGCCCGGGCTTTAATAATGGCTCTTTTCTGGCAAGGCACACAGTTTCCCTACAGTCTGCTCTGCTGGGGCTATGCTGTGTTGATAATACATGTTGCTGATTACTGTAGATAGTGCTCTCCGCTGATGTACTTCTCATTAGTGTGTGTGTGTGTGTGTGTGTGTGTGTGTGTGTGTGTGTGTGTGTGTGTTATTACATTTCACTATATATGCATGCATGTAAGCTCTTATATTTGAGAGTGACTCCCCTGCTGCTTTCTGTTCTGTCTCTCTAGATTCCCCGCTACATTCTTACGCTCCATGAGCTGCTGGCCCACACACCCCATGAACATGTAGAGAGAAACAGTCTGGACTATGCCAAGTCAAAGCTGGAGGAGCTCTCCAGGTACATCAGTTCAACATTGTCAAAACCAAATGACACAACAGTACCTCAATGGAAAAACAACATTGACCTCTGACGTCATTATACACAGTGAAATGAAGCACTAAGATTTCCTGTGTATCAGTGCCATTTGTGTCTTGTCCAAACTAGATCTAATGGTGCTCATACTGTCCCATACTGATCAAATGAGAGTGATGAAATGTCCTTTCCCTAGAATCATGCACGATGAAGTGAGCGAGACGGAGAACATCAGGAAGAACCTGGCAATAGAGCGCATGATTGTAGAGGGTTGCGAGATTCTCCTTGACACCAGCCAGACGTTTGTAAGACAAGGTAACCGCCGCCTTCAAGTGCTGTACTCCAGATCCGCTCCCAGCCAAGGGACCACCGATTCCACGGGAAAGCCCAATCGCAGCAGAGTGGATTCCCTGTCCCTCACCTGTCCTGTTCTCACATCTTCAAAACGCCACACACATCTACTAGGGAAATACTCCGATTTAAAAGAGACCTGTCTCTCTCTGAGGAACAGCGTGCGCTCCTCGCGGGGCGGCCCTTTAATTTCCAAGTGTAATTAGACTGTTCTGAGGCAAACTGATGATGAATCTGGGTCAGTAAATGTCACACATCCCCAACAGGCCTTGATGGATAGGGAAATAGAAATCTCACGTTTTTTAGTCCTATGTGTTTAATTCTGTGTATCCCATGTGAATGTACATACACAAGTAAAGGAAAGCAATTGATTCTCTCTTTTATTTGGTTTCATCGCTCTCTATTCCTCTCATCCCCCCATTCCTCTCACTCCCTTTCTCTATCCCCGTCTCTTTCCATTTATATATGTATCTCGTTCTCCTTCCCTCTCCGTCCTCTAACCCCCCTCACATTTGCTCACACACACATACACACGCACGCACACACTCATTCATTCCCACATGCAGGATCTCTCATCCAGGTGCCGATGAGCGAGAAGGGCAAGATCACCCGTGGGCGACTGGGCTCTCTGTCTCTGAAGAAGGAGGGAGAAAGGCAGTGCTTTCTCTTCTCCAAGCATGTAATCATCTGCACCAGGGGTTCTGGGGGAAAGCTTCATCTCACCAAGGTGAGCCTGAGCTGCTGAACTAGCACTGCAGAGACGTTCCTTTCCAACATCACGATCTGTGGAGCAACAAGCCTTGAATCTGATAACGAATGGATTAACTCACAGGAGATGAAAACTACAGGGTTAGAGATGTCATGGCTTTCATCAGTGGCATTGACCACCGGACTAGAACGCTGATATGAGCATGCGCACACACGGTCACTCATTGTACACTTTCGAAAGCAGTTTGATGTCGTCAGTTTGATTTGTGTAATGGAGTGGTGTTATTTTACCATATCACACCGTATTACTTAACATTACAAAGGCCAATGGATTTTGGGGGTCTAAGATAAGGCTGTCAACCGAAGGGGGTCAATATAATTATAACCTTTATTTTCTTGTGTGATTTTGAAAGTGATAAATGCCCTGTTGGTTATGGTGTACGTGCAATACCAGTGGTAGTGACTATTCAGCCAGATGAGGCAGTTATGAAGATACTAAATGTATTCTGTATGTTGTTTTCAGAATGGAGTAGTCTCGCTTATAGACTGCACTCTTATGGAGGACCCTGAGGGGACAGACGATGAGTGTGAGTACCTCAGTGTTTTATTCATAGAGGCTTACAGAAATGTGCACCATATGTACCATGTGTACTGTGTACATATGATTACTACAGTATGCAGGGGCGTATTAATATTGAATTATTAATATGTGGAACGATTGAAGAGTTAAGTTCCAAAGTGAGTCAACCGCTAAAAAGTAATTTCTACTCAAAATAATTGATAACTTGTATCTTTTTTTTTGGTACGTTTTAAATGTTAGTGGGTTACTTGTAGCTGTCGTTGACAGAATGATGACACATTTACAGACTGATTCCTCTACTTCAGATAATGACTTTATTTTTAGGGAAATGGACACATAGCCATGTGGAAATTAACACTTATTTTTTACGTAATCAGTAAAAGTGTGCGTGTATTTATAGAAATGCTGATATCTAGCTATAACTGTATGTGTGTGTCGGTTTGCCTCCAAAGCCAAATCAGACAAGAGTGGACAGGACATGGAGCACCTGGACTTCAAGATTGTCGTGGAGCCCAAAGAGAGCCAGTCGTTCACAATCATCCTGGTGGCCTCCTCGAGGCAGGAGAAGTCTGCATGGACCAGTGACATTAGCCAGGCACGTCAACATACATCACAACATGGGCGGCACGGTGGCGCAGTGGTTAGCACTGTCGCCTCACAGCAAGAAGGTCCTGGGTTCAAATCTCGCTTGGCCCTTTCTGTGTGGAGTTTGCATGTTCTCCCCGTGTTCGCGTGGGTTTCCTCCGGGTGCTCCGGTTTCCTCCCACAGTCCAAAGACATGCAGGTCAGGTGAATTGGAGACTCTAAATTGTCTGTAGGTGTGAACGTGATTATGACTGTTTGTCTGTCTATGGGACGGCAGTAGCTCAGGAGGTAGAGTTCCCGCCCAGCAACCGCAGGGTCGAAGGTTCGAGTTCAGCTCCTCCCGGGGAAAACAACAAACTGTCGTAGGGTCCTTGAGCAAGACACCTAACCCCAAATTGCTCCCGTTGAGCAGGTTGGCGCCTTGCATGGTTGCCTCTGCAAACGGTATGATGATGTGTGGGTCGCTTTGGATAAAAGCATCTGCTAAATGCCATAATGTAATGTAATGTAATGTAATGTAATGT
>OMOT01030677.1:0-13101 GCA_900312575.1 Acanthochaenus luetkenii | reverse complement strand
TTTTAGTCTCCTGCGAAAGATGGGTAGCGATTCAGCTGTCCTGACTGAAGGGGGGAGCTCATTCCACCATTGCGGTGCCAGGGCTGCGAAGAGTCGCCCCCGTGATGAGCGACTCCCAAGCCCACGCAGCGAAGGCTAGGCGACCCGCAAGAGTGGAGAAGCGGAGCGGACGAGCTGATGTTTGGAACCTGACCAGGGATTGCAGATAAGGAGGGGCAGTTCCATGTATTGCCCTGTAGGACAGTACCAGTATCTTGAATTTGATGCGTGCAGAGATGGGAAGCCAGTGAAGTGACCGGAAGAGGGGAGTGACATGGGAGAATTTCGGTTGTTTGAAGACCAGCCGGGCCGCAGCATTCTGGATGCGCTGTAGTGGGCGGATGGCAGATGTGGGTAGTCCGGCCAGAAGAGCGTTGCAGTAGTCTAGTCGGGAAATAACAAATGTTTCAATATATCATTGTCAAATGTATTATGATACCGTGGTATAATTACCATAAACGAATAAGACGATAGTTGAGAAGCTTTAGCTCCATTTGTGCTGGAAGAAGGGCGCCCTCTTCCTATTGTGTGCCATAAATCAGCATCCCTTTGTACCGTCCGTAAAGCAATGCACTCTCTTAGTGGTAATGATTTATTGATTTTCAAATGCTTCACCTTCAAAGTGAAGAGAACTCACATATAAACATGCTCTTATATTGAGAAAAGTCAACAATGTACAAGCATCTTGCTCATCATTATCACATTTTTTGTACATCAAAAAAACAACTAGAATTGAACAGCTAATAATCCACATGTGCACATCTGCACATACTGTACATTTGATCTACCTGTGTAAAATGGATATTGATACACGTAGACCCTTTCTGTACATATGGATAATGCATTTAAGCTGTGAATATACACATTTGTGTTCATCATATTTTCATATATTGCAGTTTTTAAGTATGTTTTCCTGTTAAATGTCCTTGAAACATTGAAATTGTAAGTCTCAAGTTTCATACCCTCATTTGCTCAATTCTTATTTATATTAAATTTTTCTTCATTGTATCCTATGTTTGCTGCTGCAACGGCCCAATATCCCCACAGAGATCATTAAAGTTTAATCCCATTTTACCTTAGGTCTTGTATGTAGAATGTATTGATTATGCATTCTTACAATCCCTGCAACATCAATCACTCTTATCCCTTGGAGTGTATTGCGTTCAGTGTGTTTTGCACACAGTATATTTACACAATTACACAATTAAGTGTGGGGTGATATACAATATCAGTGATTTTCTGTGTTTCAACAGGCTGGAGGAGAATTATATAGTGTGTGAAGGAGTGTGTCTGCCTCGCTGTATCCTCTATGCCCACTACCTGGACTTCTGTAGGAAAGAGAAATTAGAACCAGCCTGTGCTGCTACCTTTGGAAAGGTGTGTGTGTGTCCTTAGAAAGTCAGAAGTTTTTAATTGTCTTAATTTAAAAAATATTAAAATGTATTTTTCCACCATGTAATACAAGACATAACCTTGACATTTGGTGATATCTAGTTGGAAGGAAAGTAAACACAAGACTAATGTAATACAGCATAAGAAAATAAAAACAACACTAATGCTGGTCCCATTCACATATTTTGGTGAAATTGCACAATTCATGGCATTTGTCTTGCGTTTACTTTCCTTCCAGATTAGTACAGAATAGGGTTAATACAATATGACAAGTACAGTACAGTACATGGATGGCATCATGACCATAAACATTTTATTTCCTGGTGCCATTTTTCTTATACTTCCCATTTATAGTTTGAAAGCTTTAAATTCCAGGTAGCCTTAATACCTGCTTGGGTAGACTGAAGACTAAATGACCCATAGATGTGTTTGTGTGCAGTATTGTATATGATGCGTAGTATGTATATGACGTAGTACATGTAGTATGTATATGATGTAGAGTATCATATAGTATGTATATGATGTAGTATATCTATATGATGCAATGCAAAGCCCTTTGAGACATGCTTGTATAAAAGGGCTATATAAATAAACTTTATTGATTGAATACGGTCTCAAAAAGTCTTGTTTGGCTTTCTGAAACCTTTGGATACTTTGAAAAGTGCAGTACAGTTAAACATACAGCATATGTTATAGAATAATAGAATGTCTTGTGTGTAGAATCCTATTTATATTGTGTGTGATGATAGGGGTAATGATAATGGTAGCTGATGACTGAGTTACATTAACATTTTAGATGAAAAAAATGCATGCCACTTTAAAATTGTTGAGCTAATATTTTAGAGGGAGAAGCTTACATTGGTATAACCAGAATTTTTTACCATCTGTGCTCATCAGACAATCCGTCAGAAGTTTCCTCTTCTAACAACGAGGAGATTGGGCACCAGAGGACACTCAAAGTAAATGCAAAATTTTACTTTCAAATGGCGAAGTTGCTAAACAGGTTTTCATGTAACCTGGAGCTCCTGATTTGAAGTTGATTTATAAGTGTTGCAATATATGATCATTATTTGATAATATTTTTATCTTGACATTTTACAGATATCATTACTATGGTATTGGCATCAAAGAAAGCAGTGCTTACTATCACTCTGTGTATTCAGGAAAGGGCTTGACCAGGTAAGATCAATGTATTTTAAGTGGTAATCTTTGGCTTCCCTGTATTTCTTAAACTTTGGTGTTCAGTAGGGAAGCCCTGAAATACTATGGTGTTTTTTACCTTCGCCTCCGTCTGTTTTTCTGTGGGTCTGTGACACTGTCTGTCTGTCTGTTATCAGGATATCTCAAAAAGTTATGAATGGATTTGCACAAAACATTGTAGAAAACTAGGAATAACTCATTAACTTTCACGACATCTGTCCTTAAGGGGGTGTGGCAATGGTAGCCATGGCCTATTACTAAAAGTGCATCATTTTCAAATGGATTCACGTAACACTACAAAACTTTGATGAAAGGTTTGCCATGGGCTATGGGTGAACTGATTAAAGGTTAAATGTGTAATATTTCTGAAATTGTACATGTAATGAAAGCTTTGTATTCTAAATCTGCAACATCAAACATCTGTGTTATTGAGATCTAAGATCAAATCTGTTTCTCTGTGATCACAGATTTTCAGGGAGCAAGCTCAAGAATGAGGTAAGAAGAAATGGTTACTTCTACTTAAATGATAAGAGTATTATCAAGGTCAGCTAAAAAAATATCCTAACATTGTTTTGTTTGGCAGGGAGGCTTCACCAGGAAATATTCTCTGAGCTCTAAAACTGGAACGTTGCTCCCAGATTTCCCCAGTGCTCAACATCTTCTGTTACAAGGAAACATCTCCAGAGAAAAGGTTGGGTACTTTCTCTTTGACACTGAATACATGGCAAAAATAAATGTTGCTTTTAATTTAGGTGCTACATGTAGCATTTTAAAATCAATAAATCATCACCACATTTATTTAGAGACTTTAGTGTTTTTTTCCAGCTTTACTAGCCTCTACACTGCATTTGACATTGTGTGCCACCAGGTCCGACTCAGCAGGAAATCAGCTCGATCGCTTTACAGCACAAATGCAGATTGCTTTGTGGCACAAAACGGGAACCGTTTTTACTTTGCATGTAATACATACCTTTATTCCAGTTCCTCTATTGAAAATACATAGTTTCAACTTCATGTTAGTCAGAATGTTGGCTGTTATCAAGGCCTTTTATCTTTCTTCTTGTTCTTCAAAACAAACAACACCAGGGAGGAGAACAGGGAGCAACATCTTCTTTGCAACAGGAAGCAATGGCATTTATGGGAAATGTGGTCTTAATTTTGAGAAACACAAAATGCTACACATAGCATCTTTCATTACTCCTAGAAGTATAACATTAATAATGTCTGGCTGGTTGGCAGGATGATGGCAACTGGTTTCATTATTCTTGTTTGTAAATTAATGTAATGTCTGATTTTTATTTCCTATTGTAGGTGGACACTCTCATCATGATGTATAAAACACACTGCCAGTGCATCCTGGACAATGCCATTAATGTCAACTTTGAAGAGGTGATTATTATTACCAAAGAAAATAAGTGTTTGATAGAATTAGGATTTCAGCCCATGCAGTCATGGGATAGCAAAACAGATTATACTCCACTCAAACTCTTATGGCACTGATATGAATGTAATAATATTTCAGATCCAGAATTTCCTGCTCCATTTCTGGCAGGGTATGCCTGACCACCTGCTGCCACTGCTTGAGAATCCTGTTATAGTTGACATCTTCTGTGTCTGTGACTCCATTCTTTATAAGGTAGTCATTAATTATTACTTCTACATTTCCAATTCTACAGAATAACAACACGGGTGTGCAGGCCCACAAAATCCAATGAAGATTAGCTGCAAAGGGAATTCACACTCACACAGAGGATAAAACCTCTCAAACTGTAATGTTTAAATAAAGTCCATGTGCATTGACTTTCTCATGGGCAGGGAAAGACAAACTTTACCTGCAGGGATTAACAGAGAATTAACCCCCCAAACAATCAAAATAATATAAATGTAAATGCATTAGTGGTAAAACTTGTAAAACTCAACCTTCTAGTTATAAATCAAAATAGATAACGTATCCTGTTCTGCATTCTAGCTCAATGATATATACTAGATGCACCATCAGTGTATTAATGTGTTTTACCACTGTGCTCTATATTTTGTCAGGTTATAACAGATGTTCTCATTCCTGCTACAATGCAGGAGATGCCTGAAAGGTTTGTTACTTCGAATTACAGTAATGTTTTTAACCATGCTTATAAATGTAGCATTTATAAACATCAATATATCATTGCCAAATTAATTGTGATACCATGGTTTTGTTACCATAAACAAATGAGACCATGGTCAAGTGATTGGTAGGCTCTATCTCACACCAGTGGTATTGTTAATGCTAGTGTTTCTCAAAATTCAGATAAACCCTGATGCTTACTGTCCCTGCTCCCCCTCCCTGGCTTCTTTGTCTTTGCTGAAGAGGATAAATATGTTGGAAGTGATTTTTCCATCTGCTTTTCACTCCTTCCACTATTTATCTTTGCCAGAAACTCTGAAAGCTTTAGCTCCGTTTGAGCACCATCTTCTTGTTTTGTGCTGTAAAACAATCTCCCTTTGAGTTGTGATGCAATCCAGCAGATTTCCAGCCAAATCTGGTGGCACACAATGTAAAATGCAGTTCAGAGGAGGCCAATCTTCTTAGCGATGGTCTCATTTGTTTCATTGTTTAATTCAATTATATAATGTCTCAAAACTATTGTAATAACTATTTATTGAACATAAGACTATTCTATCGTGCCTTGACAGCATGGAGCAATGTCAAGCTTATTATTATAGTTGAGTGAGTGGGACGATGAGTGATTTATTATTTGATTGATTGATTGAGATTTGAGAATATGTCTATGTTAAGACCCATTTGTTCCTCAGTCTGTTGGCAGACATCCGTAACTTTGCCAAGCACTGGGAGCACTGGCTAATCTCCTCTCTGGAGAACCTCCCAGAATACCTTACAGCCAAGAAGCTCCCTATCGCACGCCGCTTCGTCTCCTCCCTGAAGAGACAGACCTCCTTCCTACACCTTGCACAGGTACAACATAATATCAATACAATAATATCATATAATATCATATCATATTATATAATATAATATCATATAATATACCATTGTATTATTGCTCCTTCAGATTTATGTCGTTAGAGGGCTGATGTTTGGTTTAGTGGACAGTCACAGGGATATTGGTTCTCCTATCAGTGCTAAAATGCCCACCCAGTCTATTTGACCAGGGTCCACTGAGCAATCTGGTGATGGACCTTTGACAATATGTCCCAGGCTATACTGACCATATTATGTCTCTCTACTAGAACAAGAACTAGAATTTCAGTTTTACATCTACTGAGTTGTAAGACATTTTTACACATCCACAAATTAATGTCTTCAGTCCAGATAAAGGTGGTATGTGTTAGCCTTTTTAAACATCAGTGTATCTGTCGAATTCATTTTGATACTTTGGTAATTACCGTAAAAAAAACTAGACCAAGGTCGAGACGATTGGTAGCCTGTATTTCACACCAGTGGTATTGTTAGTGCTTGTGTTGCTCAAAATGAAGACCACATTTCCCATAAACCCTGTTGCTTCCTGTCCCCCTCCCCCTCACTGGCATCTTTGGTTTTACTTTGGAGGACATGTTGGAAGTTATTTTTCCATCAGCATTTCATTCCTTCAACTATCTCACTTTGCCAGAAACTCTCACAGCTTTAGTTTTGTTTGTGTTGAAAGAACAGTGTCCTCTTCCTGTTTGGTGTTGGAAAGCAATCCATCAGATTTTCCCGCCAAAGCAGACCCAATGGCACACAATGTAAAATGCCGTGTAGAGGCAGGTAGAGCCAGTCTTCTCAGCAATGGTCTTGTTTGTTTACAATAATTTATTGATGTTAAGGTGATACATGTAGCACCTTAAATCAAGGTGTTCATTGGACCCCATTTTGGTTACACCCCATCTCCTCTATTCCTCCCATCATTTCAGATAGCCCGTCCAGCCTTGTTTGACCAGGCCATAGTGACTGGAATGGTGCTGGATATTGACAAGGTGGATCTCAGCAGCATCAGCTCTCAGCCACTGCTCAGCATCACTGCTACTGGGGACCAGGACCCAGACATCTACTCTGAATGTAAGCCAGCTAGTATCCATCAAGCTCATATTTCTTCAAAACAGCACTGCTTGCTAGTAGAAATGGAAAGAATACTTTTTTCATTTATATTAGATTACATTGTAATCATCTGTGTGTGGAAACTGGATCATTGCAGCAGTGAACAATAGAATCTAGCAAAGAAAAATAGAACATAAATATGGTGTGGGGAAACGCCAGTTGGGGCAACACAACCAACCTGAACAGACGTACCCAAAATAAAAGAAGAATACCTCTACATCTGTCAGGTCAATATGCATGATCTTGGCCTCTATGGATAGACAAGAATGTAGATGATCTCTTCAGTAACATTCTGACTGTTACTATGCCAGAGTAAACCAAAGGAGAAATGTAAATTTTAATCCTAGCCAAAAATGTATCCTAAATTAGACGGTGGATAACAACATGACAGCAATGATTCAATGTACAGAGATGCCAGTAGATAGAAGTATAACAAAACACATACTGTAGATTCTACAAAGGTTTTAGTGATCATAGGACCAGGCGGACTCTGCATTTTTGCAAAAGTATCCAAATGTACCAAATAGGTTTTTTCCCTCTTGGAAGGGAATCTGGCTGCAAAGTACTGCTCATTTACACTATACAATGTAATTTATTCAACATTGTAAATGTTAAAAAACACACTAAAGTAGAAAAACGCTGTGTGTAAAAATAAAAAAATGCAGTCAAAGGCTATTGTGTTTACGCAGGACTACAACTCCCACAAGCTTTCACCCAAAAAAACATAACCTCTCATTCTACATCTCGCGAGATGTGTGGCGAGACTATAAGTAAATTATATTAGTTGCTTTTGATGACAATTGCATTGGGAATTTATGAAATAATGAGACATAAACATAAAATGTGCCACATGGACTGCAAAGTTTGGCTGCATATTTGCTGTGGTGCTGACACAAGTTGCTTAGCTCAGGCTGTTTTATGCTTGTTAGCAATTGAATCAGTAGTGTGTGAAGTTTCATTTCATACCTGACAGGGTGGCATGGAGTGAGTGGTTTATTTTTCCAGCTGCGTTGTAATGCTACTGTCCCTTGCATTTTGAGGGCTTTTATTTTGGAACACAAATATTTTTATTATTACCTATCAGACATTGTTTGGACAAAATACACTTGGGAGTATTGTTTTAGTAGCGTTAGGTCCCTGTCTTTTAGAAACTTTTTTATGTACGTATTAAAAATAATAGGGAAGATGTACTGTATGCGGAACAATAAATATATTTAAATATGTTTCCAATTTGAGGTGCACTTGATTTAACCTCCGAAGCACAAAAGCCTAAAAAGTAGACAAAAGGGGACCCTTGCAAAACAGTATGAAGGAAGTAGGGTTCAATCAATACAGGATTTGAAGACTGATACCGATATTTGTGGACTGAAGTTGACGATAGCCAATATTTCTACTTATATATTACACTATTACTACTAGTACTACTATTGCTACTACTACTAATATTACTATACTGCTACTGCTACTACTACTTCAGCTACTATTACTACTGCTATTATTACTACTAGTAGTACTACTACTACTGCTACAACAACTACTACTACTACTACTACTACTACTAGTTATAATAATACATTTTCATACATATTTGTGTGGAATCTGATCATTACAATCAATTCAGGTTATGGTCTCCCCATAGACAACCAGTGTAGTATTGATCAATTCTACAATTAATATGTATTCAATCAAACTACATCATACAGTATCGATCAAATCAGAAGTGGACCACACTGACTGGACCAGATCCCATTTTTAAAATAAAAGTCCAATATTGGCCCCATGTATCGGCAAACCTATAACCTAGCGGTCTAACCCTACAATGAAGCATTCCTCATGTTTCTTGTACTCAAAATCTAGCCAGCTGCTATTTCTGTCAAGGTCTGACAGTGGAATCCCTTCTATTAACCATACAGCTCCCTGTCTCTCCTCTGGTCTCTCCTCTCATCTTTCCTCCTGTTCCTCCAGATGACTCAATCGCCATCTTCCAGGAGCTGAAGGAGCTGCTGAAAAAGAATGCAACCGTCGAATCCTTCATTGAATGGTTGGACACAGTCGTGGAACAGAAAGTCATCAAGGTACCTGCTCTTTACCTGTCACTGTCGTCGCTATTTATTTCTGTGTGTACCCGTGTTGTTATGTTGATTAGCATGTACAAGAATATTCTAAACCTACATTTTTGGCCTGATGAAAACAAATTGTTAGGGACGTCATTTTCTGTTCAGGCATAAGTGCAATGTACATTTTTGCATAACTTTGCACAGTGGTAAAAGGGCACACTAAATGTCCCATGAGAGAATCTGAAGATTGGTTGTGCTATACCATGTTAAATGGTTTAAATGTGGCAATGGAATGCTTGCCCTCTGTAATTGAATATTCTTAAATGATATAGGCCTACATCATCGTCAAAAAGTGTACATCATCATCAGAGCTAATGTGATTCAGATTGACTACATTTACTATATGTAGTTTACATTAAATGGTTATACGTTTGGCTAGGTAGCTGGTGCTTTTGTCCTCTGCTTGACACACTTATTTATTCCAGTTTGAAGAAAAACAGTCATGCAATCCTACACTAAACTATGCTATTGGTCTTCCCAATGTAGGAAGGTTACAAAAAATCAGAATGATTGAAATTTTGGTTGTTTCGAAATACTTGCCATAATCTGTTTGGGAAACATGTTTTTCAGACCCATCTATGCTGTTGTCTTGTATTCTGCAGACTTCCCTATGCTCATCTACGTGATGTTGTGCATCCCTATTCATGATTCTGGTGCTGAAGCCTAAATAAGTCATGCGAAATCACATGTTTTGTCTTTAAATATATAAAATGTATGAACTTTTGTGTGTGATCTGTTTAGAACAATATACACAATAACCCTCTCACTGTCCCGAGGGTTAAAATAAAATGTATTGGGGAAAAGAACCATAACAAACATTCAATTTAAAAGGCCCTTAAGCTCGTTGGATATGTCTATCCAGAGGTTAACATTGTTTATTTTAGCACAATGGATCATGGATCAGGATCATGGACGGCTCTAAATAAACAATGTCAAGAAGGAAAAGAACCCAGACCAAACTATCTGACGGAACTGAAGCCCCCTATTTATTGACTTCCATTCTTATAGTGTTTTACACCTTTGATCTGTGACCTCACCCAAAGCAGCATCTGTTCCACTCCATTCTATATCTTAATTGGTTTGATAGTCCCTCACCACACATCCTGGTTAGTCGCTACCTCCTGGTGTCATCTGTATTCAGTCAGACTTATCACCTATAAAATGAGTTTTTCTCATTGAATGAATCACTGATAATCTTACAATCCCCCCTTTCTTATAATTGCAAAAGCATAACAACAATCTTTAGAGTCCAAGTGGCGATATGTCGTGCCTTTGGTTGCCTTCCTCTCTGGGAAAGTCTTACCCGTCTTTGGAAACACCGTTCCACTGGAATCACAATATAGCCTCATCAGGCTGTAATATGTGAGTTTTGGATACTCATCATAATTCCTCATCTAGGTATTAAAATTGTTAATGACAGGAAGCTACACCAACCAAAAGGAGAGACTGGGAACCATTCATGCCAACAGACATCTTAATGTTATCACTTAATAGACCCTGCTGCTTCAGACACAGTACCACAGATCAAAGTGGAATAAATTACATTACGTAAAACATGACATTGAATCAAATGAAGGGTTAGGGTTAGGATGAATGTTACAAAATCTTCAACAATTCAACAATGATAAAACAATGTACCTGCAATGTGTTCTGCTTGCTCCCTGGAAATGTTGCTTGCAGCTTTAATTTAATTATTGTTGTTGTTATTATTAATATTATGGCCTTTAAAAATCTATATCAGTAGAACCCGAGTGCCTGAAATTGTTGACTCTCTCTTTGTCTCTGACCAGCCGGGTAAGCAAAGCAGTCGTTCGGTTAAGAAGCGAGCTCAGGGCTTTCTGCTCAGGTGGAGTTTCTTTGGTGCCAGAGTGATGCATAACCTCACACTCAACAACGCCTCCAGCTTTGGTAAGGGACACTTGAGAAAGTTTAGAAAGAGCTACCAAGGGCTTCATTTCTACACAACCATGTATTCAAACTGACATCTTTGATAATTGCTGAAATTATTTAACCTGGTTCATAATAATAAACACCAATAAATAAATAAACACCAATACATCTTTAACATTAATGTTTTGACTTAATAATTACTGTAAACAAATGAGACCATTGCTGAGAAGATTGGCATTCTCTACCGGCCTCTACATTGCATTTTACTTTGTGTTCCACTGAGTCAGATTTGGTGGGAAATCTGCTGGATTGCTTTACAGCACAAAGGAAGTTTGCTTCACAGCACAAAACAGGAAGAGGGCCCTGTTCTTCAGGTGCAAACAGAGCTAAAGCTTTGAGAGTTTCTGTCAGTGGCAGATGGTGGAAGGAGTGAAAGGCTGATGGAAAATCACTTCCAACATGATTATCCTCTTCAGCACAGCCAAATACACCAGGGAGGGGGAGGAGGAACAGTTGGCAACAGGGTTTAGTGGAAATGTGGTCTTAATTTAGAGAAACATTAGCACTACTGGTGTGAGATAGAGGCTACCAAATGTCTTGATCATGGTCTCATTTGTTTACGGTAATTATACCAATGTATCATAATTAATTCGTCAGTGATATATTGATGTTTAAAAATGCTATATGTAGCACCTTTAACGTGATAACAACAGTGTGATTATTGTTTGTGGTATTACAAGCAGTCGTCCAGCTAATTCAGTTTTTGCTACGATCTTCTCCATTATTCAGTCTACGGGAAGTGCTGAGCCACACACACACACACACACACACACACATACACACACACATAATTCAAGCCAGCTTGGAGCAGATTGCTACAATAGGGTTATAAATTGTAATGGCCAGACTGGCCTTGAGTAAACAATGCCTTATCTCTGGGTCAGGTGCTCTTTGTTTAAACACTAGCCTCACACACATATTTACTTTCAGCGTGGTGTAAACACACACACACAAGCAGAGTACGTGTATGTGAATAAACAGCCATTTGGTGGGTCCCTCATTGAAGTCCAACTCAAACACAGTGTGGTTTCAACCTGTGACCTGCCAGGCAACCAAAGACCAGCTTGAACCTAAAGTTCAAACAGTAGATATGGAGGAATGGCCAGGTGAGAGTTTAACTGGAATCAAGGAGTCAAATGAAATGTATATAGTGTAAAATCGACAGCACACACCTTAAAATATTTCCAGACACAATTCATTGAATGTTATATTTATACTATTTTATTATATTGATATTTCATATTGTGAAGAGTGATTTCTATCATGCTTGGTGCTTAATTTTCTTGAATGCTTCCCATACATTTTTCATGTTTTTAAAAACTTACCCTAATCTGTAAAGCAGTTAAATACTCTTCTATCAAATTAGATATATTCATTATATTGCATTACATCCTAATATGGTAATCTAGGCAGGTAAACAACAACACCCAATAGCTGTGAGAGTAGGACGTACATTCAACATGTTGAGAGTATTGTACTTTTGTGGAAGACAAACAGGTGTGTGGTGGATGTGTGGATGTGTGCAAGATGGACAGTAAACAAGGTGACAGGTTATTTAAAAATGTGAGAAAGGTGGAAAAGAAAGCCACTGTACCTGAAACAATATGTGGTGAAGCTTGACACACCCTGTCACACAATAGATGGTTGAAATGCGTTGGCAGCTATTTTGACTACCATACTCTTTACATAAGACACTGGCCCTGTTTCATGAGTAATTTTAACCTGCCCCCTTGATTTCCCCTTGGGGAAATCCCCGTTGCCATTGTAAGTGCCGTTCCACTACTCAAGTAACTCAAGTTAATTCTCTGAGATCTATCTCTTCCACCCTAGGGTTCTGGGAGGGTATGCTCACCTGAATGAACGTACCCAAACTAAAACAAGAATAGCTCCACATCTATCAGGTCTATATGCATGACCTTGACATCTATGGACAGACAAGAACTTATAGAATATATTCCCAGTATCAGTAACCTTCTGACTGTTAGTATGCCAGAGTAAACCTAGATAAACCAAAGGAGAAATTTAGATTTGTATCCTCGCCTAAAGTGTTTTCTAAATTAAACTGTGGATAACACCATGATAGCAATGATCCCATGTAGAAAGATGCCACTGAATCTATTCAGTAACTCCTTGACTACAACTGTACCAAAGCACATTGAAATACAACAAAGCATATAGGTTCTACAGAGGTTTTAGTGATGATAGTACCAGGCGGACTCTCCATTTTGGCCATTTGGATACCCAAGGTACCCAAGTGTGCCAAATGGGTTTTTTACCTCTTGGAAGGGAATCTGGCTGCAAAATACTACTAATTCCACTACATGAGAA